>ML675623.1:4990135-5094785 GCA_007922155.1 Mesoclemmys tuberculata | reverse complement strand
GTTCTCAGACTCCAGGCTCCATACCAAGTCTGAATGTCTACACTGCAGTTAAACAACCCCTTAACCCGAGCCCAGCAAGCCCAAGTCAGCTGGCACAGGCCAGCCACAGGTGTCTAATTGCTGTGTAGACATACAGTAGGAGGACAGAACTGTTGAGCAAGATTTCATGGGTCTTACTGTTACATAGAATGACAAAAAGGGGGTTGATCCTGCATCTTGATCACAAGAATACCCCCATTGAAATAGGCAACATCATGTGGGTGGTAAGGATTATTCTTTTGGGTAAGGAATGCAAGATCAGGCCTGTTACAAGTGTAGATTTCAGAAGACATGATGTCAAATTACCAACTCAGCCGAAGTTTCATTTATGTAAGACAATCAATCAATACTTAATATAGCACTCTACAGAAAAGAAACCATACGTTATCAATCTGAGATGAGAGAAATACGGGCAGCTCACTTCACGTCTAACTAATTCCCTAACACTCCTCCCTTATACACTGGTTTAGAACGAAGAAAATTGCTTAAAATCTTTCTTTCCCAGGGTTGGACTCACTAAAGCTTTATTTCCCATGGTTTGATCTTATTTTAAAAAGTCTCAAATTATGTAATTAATAAGACAATGACATCTGTAACTAATTTATCACTACTGAGACCATCTGTGGCCATAATTAGTATTCAATGATTAGACATTAATCAATACATTGCTCAATGATTTGCTGTTACATTGGTTATAGAACACATCTGTTACAACAAATGTTCCCTGTCCACTTTGTCAATTACTAGTATCTTATCAATTACAGTGAGCATTTATGACAACAAGCATCCTTTGTTAGTTATTAGTAGTACTTCCTGGGCATCTGGACTAGGTCAACAAGGTCAGGGTAAGAAGCAGAGTGGATAATTATATACAGTCCTACTACCTATTACCAACATTATAGCTCAGTTTAAAACAAATCACTATGTTAGACGTGCTTTGGCCAATGAAGCAAGAATTCTGGGATTTTTGGCCAAGGAATTATGAGAATTTAGTATATGAAAAGAATAATAAAAACTTAATATTTACTAACAGGCCAAAGATTAGTTTTAGTTTTAATAGGCCTGATTCTGTGAGATAAAGAGTGCTCTCAACTCCCACTGAAGTCAATGGGAGTTACAAAAGGTTAAGCCCATCTTAAGCCCATCTTGTCTTCTACTAGAGCTGAAGTTGCTCAGTGTTTCACAAGGTCAAGCTCTGCATTTTATTTCTACTCAAATGGTATCACTAGATGCTCTGATAGTTAGTCATAAAGCTTTTATTTCTAACTGGCAATAATGTAACAAGATATGACTCTTGCGAAAAGATTACAATAAAGTTAAAAATATAATAAAATGTTATTTATATCAGGATTCGTTTGTTCATTTGTTATCCACATATGACAATCATTCCTATTTCTTGACAGATATAAATCTCTGCTTAACACGTTAGTATAATAAATATTTCCAGATATAACACTGTAATTTAATACTTACCAAATGTATTTCTAAAATATTACTCAGTTTAAAACCTTGAATTTTAAACAGATGTGTTTCCAGAAAATGATCGGGTCAGATACATTTTTTTTCCAAACTGGAGTATTACTACATAATTTATTTTACTGAGACTATATGACCCAAATCTAAACCACTAATCTAATTCGTCATCCCTGATTTTTACATTCCTGTACATTTTACCTACTAAGTCCAAAATAAAAATGGGGAATACCTACCCAGCACTGAAGGATTCTTTGACATTTCTCTTTAAAGCTGCCTGGACAAGGAACTGACTGGTGGAGACAGACGTGAAAGGATGGTGATGAGCATCCCAGCCTCTTTCAGTTGAAAATAAACAGGGTAACTTGTGGGGCTTGATGGGGAAGGAAGAGTTTGGAGGGGATCACTGGTGGGGAAGAGTTCTTTCTTCTTTTCCTCCCCACTATTCAACTCCCATGGTATTCCTTGAACTCTGAGTTCTGCAGTCCGAGGAATGTTGGGTCCTATGCTAGTGGAGCTACCTATTCAATTCACCAGGTAGAGGCCTGATATTTTCATAACCAAATGTTATTAGTTCTATTCCTAGTACAGTCAACTAACAAATTTAGTGTCTGTATGTATGTAGCTGTTGATCATTACATGGTATCCACAGCATAAAATGCACCCTCACAATTATTATCCTTGTGACCAACAATCTCTGCAGAAAGCCAACATGTGAATGCAGATGGACTGTGAAATAATGGTGTTTCTCCAGAACAGGAATGAGGCACATTGGTGGATAATTTGTAGAAATTTGCTCTGCTGTTGTCTGTGCCATTTAAACAGAAAACGTCATTTTCCAATACTGTCAATCTAGTACCTTTAGCGAGTACTAAATTTACTTAATAGTGATCAAATATATTTTAAATAGGCTGTTTAGTTATTTAAAAAATACACATATATACCCGTGTATATATATCTATTCCCTTCGTAGACCTACATGTAACAGAGATGGAATTTTCACAGTTCTAAGTTCGTGTTTAACTAATTATGGGCTTGATCCTCCATTTCCAGGATGCTCAAAATTCCCACTGCATAGAACTGGAAGTTTTGGCACCAGAAAGACTGCAAGTTGGTGCTCTGTATACATGCATATTTAGCATTGAATTTACCTTTTTCCCCCTCACATTGAAATGCTTGGGACAAATAAATCATGATGTAAACATGGATGATGTGTATTACAAAAGTAGTATAATTGGAATTCTTTTAAAATTATGGGCTTGATTCTGCATGCATTGAGGTCAATGGGAGATTTCCTATGTACTTCAACTGAAACAGATTCAGGCTTTTTTTTTTTTGTAGATTTGGCACTAAGAAATAAAGAGATAATTCTTATTTGTAGAAAGGAGGAACGTATCTTTAAAATAATGTTTTTTGTAAATAAAAAAACCTGATAAAATTGACCGTGGTTTAAAACAATAACAAGGAAAAAATTGTTTCCTTTCATAGAAAAAAGTTATTGTTCAGTGCAAAAAAGTTCTTCTGTCATCTAAATCTCTGTCTCTATGGCCATTCTATCCACATGACAACACAGTTAAGCGTGCAAGCTATAGGTTTGATCTTTCAGACCTTCGTATGAGTAGTTCCACTGAGGTCAATGGTCAATAACACAACTCATGTAAGTAAAGGCCCTGATCCTGCAAATACTTTTGGGCATGTGAGTAAATGCCTGTCCACATTTAAGTAAATCACTCCTAAAGATTCACTTTTACCAAGCTGGTTATAAGGAATCAAATTAGCTTGTGTATGTTATGAACTGTTCTTCCTCTTCCCTTAACCTATCTCTACATGTCCGACTTTAAATTGTTAACTCCTTAGAACAGGGAGCCTTTTTGCTGCCTATTTCAGAAGCATCTGCCACAAAGCGAGAGCTATCATAAATAAATAATCACATACAATAAATTATTTATAAATATAATATATTGTAGTTATTTAAAAAATAAAAATCACACACTTGGGGCCTAATCCAAAGCTTATTGATGTCAACAGGAAATGGGACAACTTACACGTATTAAGCCACTGCTATATGTAAACCTTTCCAGGATGGGCCCCAAACTCCTGAAACTGTTTCAAATATCACGTAAATTATTAAAATTGAAATACTTGAAAAAATTGAATTTATTTCTCATTTACGCTTTTTATTAGATGTTTGCTTTTCTCTCAGCTTGGACAAGAAAAATACACGTCAGTTTCCCTTTTATTTCTAGACAGTTTTATTTTCAGGTTTCCATGCGCTATATACATTCGGATTGAATGGGAATGAAAACATACAAGCTGATTCTATTGCAACTGAAAACTGTAAGGGGGAAAATCATAGAGCTAATATTTTGTAAAAACTATTTTTACAAATTAAATTTTGGGCAAGATTTGACATCAGGCATACCTGTAACTTCTTATTATTGCTGTTCATACATTTTTTGCTTATAGTTGCGAACATAAAACAGGATCATCAATAACATTTTGGAACAAGAAACAAGTAAGCAAGCAGAGAAACACAAGCTGTATAAAAGAGTTAATGTTCTGTACATTTCAGTTTGTGTATCTTTACAGAGTAAAACGATTTACTTTCTATATGTTCTGAAGGTTTAGGGAGTTTCTCTGGATTGCATCCCTTGTTTAATACACATCTCCCTTGTACGATTGCGCCTCGTATGATCTGGATATTGTGGGTATTTATGTAGGTTGCATGCTTGCGTGATATAAATACTTTTTGTGCTCGACGGTTTTCTTTAACTGGCTCGCCACATTGTAGTTTTGTCTAATACGCATTTTTCCTCTTCTGCTTTTATTTGTCCTGGATATCTGGCGGAGTGTGTTTTTTCGCTAGCTTGCCTCCTGCACTACTGTAAATAGCTGCTGTTCTCCGGAATGTTGGCTTGCTTTGGGGTGCTTTCCAGCTGGTCCCGCTCTGGAGTCATTCTCGGCGGCGCTCTGTGGCTGTGCGGGATGTTTCAGGGGGCTGTCTCCTTGTCTAATAGAAGTCTCCGTCGCACGCAGGAGGCTCCCTGCATTTGTTTCGGAGAGTCGCGGGGCTTGGTGGCCCTGCCCTGCGTGTTAGCTCTTCTCTTCCCCGTGCAGTGGCGGTAGTTGGAGGGGGTGGCTGGATGGAGGCGAGCGTCTTGGCTGCCGCGCTTGTGCCCCGGTGAGAGGGAAGCAGCTCGCTGTCTCTGTGCAATGGCTGCGAGTCCGTGTTCCGGGCCGGGCTCGGGCTCCAGGCCGGGATTTGGGCGCTCCCTGCCCGCCTCCCTCACCCTCCGCCCCCCCGCCCGGCTGGCTCCCTCCCTCCCCCTCCCTCCCGGCTCCTGAACTCCAGCCCCTCTCTCTCTATCAGCCGCTCACTCTGTCTCAATATGTCTCAAGATGGCGGCCAATGTGGGATCGATGTTTCAATATTGGAAGCGCTTTGATTTACAGCAGCTGCAGGTCAGGCTTCTCCGCTCGCCCCGCCGGCCGGGCCGCGTCGCCGGCCCCCCCCCGCCGCCCTCCGAGCTCGGCCCCCCGGCCCGCGCCGCCCAGGGGGAGCCCCCCGCGCCGCCCGGCCCCGCTCTCCCCATTGATAACTGGCTTGATCAGAAATTGATCCTCTTTGTTCAATTCATCGATCAGCCCAAGATGGCGCCGGAGCCGCCGGAGCAGCCGCTCGCCCTGTCCCGGGCCGGCCCCCCGGCGGGGCCGGGCGGGTCGGAGGGCGGCCGGGCGACCGGCCGGGGGGGCAGCCCCCGGGCCCCTCTATTTTTGGGCGCCGGGGAAAGTTTATTGAGTGCTGGGACTTTGTGTGGGGCGCAGGCAGCCGGCCGGGCGCAGGCTGCAGCCTCTGAGCGGCCGGGGCTGGGGGCGCTGTGGTGCCAGCGCACGGCGCTTTTAAAGCAGCCCGAGCCGCTCACGCTCCCGGCCGCCGCCGCCGCTCGGGCAGCCTCTTCGCCCGGCCGGCTTCCCCCGCAGCCGGGGGGTAGGGGTCCCCCAGGGCGGGGGCCGACTCACCAGCTAGCCTCCCGGCCGCTCGCGCCTTTCCTTCTCAGGACGCCCCCCGCAGCGAGGGCCCCCAGCCCCTCGAGCCCCCCTGCCTGGCCCGGGTTTGTTTACGTCTCGGCTTCCGCGGCTGGACTTGCCTCCCCCCGTCCGTCCCTCCCCCCCTCCCCCGGTGGGTTTGAATCTGCGGGCGGGTCCGGGCCGCGGGTGTAGGACGTGCAGGGAGGGCTGTGCTGCCCGGCCGGGACCGGCTCGGGGGAGATCTGCTGGGGCTCCACTTCGGCGCGGCGGGTGTGGGGCGATCTGCGGTCCGGGCACTGCTGGCGCTCGGGCTAGCGCTGGGGAGCGGCGCTCAGGTCCGGGTCCGGATCCGGCTGTTCGGGAGGCAGACGGCTCTGAGGGCCGGCTACTGGTTGGGCTCCGGCTGGCCCAGGGGCTATCTACTCATAGGGCTGGCGTGGGGGACCCCAGGGTCCGAATCTTGCGGGGGCTCCAGGGGCTCTGGGTCCGGCTTGGGCTGGCGCGGGGGGTGGAAGCAGACAGTCGGAGCCGTGCAGCGTTGTGCAGAGCGTGGCGTATACAGTGCGTTAGTTTCTAGTGGGCTGGGAGTAGAGGTGTAAAGTGAAGAGGCCGGTGGAAGTTAGCTCCTGCCGGCTTCGGAGGGGTCAACTTCTGGGGACTGGGAAGCGTGTCGGGGAGACGTCGTGTGTGTCCAGGGCTAAACTCTGAGCCTATCTCCGTGTGTGTGTGTCTGGGGCTGACAGGCGTTTCCTCCTGCTATCGATAGGAAGGTTCTTGTGCATAACCACGCACGGCTTTAACAACGTCCCCCTTCTGCCTAGGACCTGACGGATGTGTTGAATTGCTGTTTTAACGCGGCTGCTCATAGTGCTTAGACATCCTGCCCTTTCAAGCAAAAGTACTTACTATCCAGTTGTCCTTTCCCTTTTTGGTGTGTGCCTTGGTGAGATTCAAGATCCACTGTTTAATATAATAGCTCGTGTATACGGAAGAGGGGGAGCGATTAGTCGGTGCTTTCCCTGCCGATTAACAGCGCTGCAACATGTACCTTTATCGTAGTTGATTGGTGCACGAAAATTGTTGCCTGCCTCTTTAAATCCTGAAACGCGTGGAGTTCAAATAAATTGGCTAGAAAGCTTTTGCTACCCACCCCTCGCCCCGACTGAGGAGTCTGTGTTCAGCAAGTACCATGTGGGAGTTTAGAGCACGGGCAGCCTGAAAGAAGCCGGAAATATGTTACATTGATGTTTGGCATAGCTGCAGTCAAGTTAAAGGTGAGAGGCTACTGTCAGGATTGCTTTATGTGAGGGAAAGAAATTGAAAGGGAAAACTATAAGAGTATGGGACTAAAACAAGCTTTCTTGGGTATCTGTGCAGCGATAACGATCTGCCTCCTGGGGCTGTTGTGCCTGTTAATTAGTTAATGTATGAACAGCGCTCAGCACTTATATGGCACTTTTCATTTTTCAAAATATTATCTGTAGTAAGTGGCTGATGCCCTCTGACTTTCAAGTGGATTAGATGGGGCAAAAAAGTAATTTCTTGTTTTAATGTCTTTAAAAAAAACCAAAATCGTTTTGGATTAAGGTACACTTGGTTGAACTTTCCTAACTTGAAAGGATTCTTAATAGTGACCCAGAATACCTACAGGAATTCAGAAAATGAGAGCCAGATGCAGGATTGTATAAAATAAAATGAGTTAGATTAAGATGTATTTAAACAAGGTCTGACAACTTTAATTGTAAATGCTTGCTTTTGCCTATGAGTATATGTGCTTCCTTAGAATTGGAAAATTAGCACTCCTAATGTGACTTTTCTTAGTGTTGCATGTAACATTGGAGAAAAGCATCTAAAATACGTTTCTTAAATAAAATAAAGCTTCAACATAATCTTATAGATTATAACATACATACTTTAGAGTAATATCATGTAAATTAAATTCTAGAATGTAATGAACACCACCAAATGGCATTTTGATAGATTGGTCTATTCTGTTTTTAGTAAAAATAGCTCACTCTGACTATAATTTCATCCCTATGCATACTGTAAAACCCATTGTGGAATATTAATGTGTAAACCGTAAGCTTGTTTATGGAAGACTAAATTTGACAATCTGACTTCAGCTGTGGTAGGTTCCTCTTAGAAGCATCCTGGCAATACTGACTTGGAGTTTATATTTGAGCACCCAAGCCTTACTCACTACTTACTTGATAACTTTATGCATACTATATGTGCAAATCCAGATTGTGCACCCATTAGCTAGTTCACTGAAGAATCTGTATGTAATAAACTTTGTGCAGCTTCTGGCCACAGAGAGTTTTGAAGTGGCCAAAAAAGAGGAGAATACATACAGACAAGCCATTTACTCATAGACAGGACTGTTGTTTTTGGTAAATTTTTTTCTTTATTTCTCATCCACCCCCCACCCCTCAAGCTGCATGATGGGGAAAGAATGAATTTACTCTATTTTGCGAATAAAGCAACATACCTCTTTTTGACTCCCAGTATTGGGGAGCAGGTTCAGTCTTAAAGCATTTTCTATACAAAGAGTTTTTCTGACATTTGTGTTGAGGTGTTCAGTTGAGTGTGGGACTGCATAAATTAAATGTCCTGTGTCTGCACTTTCGTTACCTCACTCTAATGGAAGATTCCATGCATCTTTTAAGTAACACAGTCCCACCTGTGCTCTATCAAGTAGGACTTTTCCATCTTTAGCTGTAGTTAGAAACCAGCTCCAAGGCTACTCCACTCACTTTTTCACTGGGAAACCTGTGAGGAGGACAAGTGAGACTCTGTGTTGCTGGAAATAAGGGACAAAAACAGGCACACGTACTGGTAACTACCCCTTCTGAATTCTGTTAGGAGAGCCATGATTAAACCAAACCCCTACTTGCACTGTAACAAGAAGTAATGGGCAAAGATTGTATCGTGTTAATTAAAATACACAGTCAAGAACACTACTTGCTCTGACTTTTGTATTATTCATTTATCCTTTCACTAAATTACCTTTTCTTTGTGGCGGAGAGACTTCAGCACTTGGAGGCAGGCCAAAAGCATCCAAGAAAGCTTGGGTTAAACAGTACATCTTGCTTACGACTTGAATATGTTGGAAACAGAAATTGTAGGGGTTGACAGGTGTCAAACATGGGCCCTCACTTCACTTTCTGTTAAAATTGTTTAAAATGGTTCAGTCAGGGACCAAATTCAACCCTTTTTCCTAGGAGTGGACAATCATGCTTCCTGAAACAGGTATTGAACGTGGTTTGGCACCATCTTTGGGCCACTTGCCAAACTGGATTTAACCATGAGTGAGGGAGGAACCGTATTTGACAACTGCTGCCAAAGAAGTCACACAGTGTGCAGATGGGTCTTTGGAAGCACTTGACTATCATTGTGCTGAGCAGGGTTAAATCCGTAGATGGATGCTTGGTGAAATGCTGTGCTATTGCTCTGAAGAGTTTCAGCTACAACTCTTGCTATGAAAATAGTCATGTGATCTTAGTTATCTTCACTTACAGGATAAAGGTTATAATGGAAGAGTGTGGCCCAACTTTGAAGTTTTTAGTTCTTGGTGTGGATAATTGAGCAACTTGCTCATCAAACAATGTGTTACGCTCCTGTGCCTATAGCATAAAATCCTCCTTAAGACCCATAGCTAATCGGCTTGAATAGATGTAACCAAGGGTATAACTTGTCCTACAGTATCTTTATTACTTTAATAACAATACATGAGGGGGAGAGAGAGAACCCAGCTTGACTGTCAGATCTAGCATTGAGTTTGCAAGACTAACAGAAGAACTAAATATATTATTTGTAAACTGAATAAATTTGATGTGGTAACATTAAGATAAACATGGAAACTCACAATATGATCAGGTGTCATATTTTCAAAGCAGAAGTGCATTTTATTTAAAAAAAAACAAAACAAAAACATGCACACACTCGCACCCCCCACACACTGTTTTTAAGTAAGACTGCTTGGCTTTTACAAACAAACCAGGGAATTTAAATGTAAAGCTAAATATTGTCAGAATGCTTTTGTCTTGTGTCAAAGTATTGCGGCATGCATGATTAGGATAAAAACAGAGCATTATCTCTGTTTGCTGCCATTAATTGTTTAAGGGTAGGCCCATTCACAAAAGGAAAAACTGGCATCTAAATAATAATGATACTGTTTAAATACTGAAGCACTTCTAGCCATCTAGCTGGAAGCAGGTAGAATTCCTGGCATCCTGTAGCTGAACCTAATTGTACCAAGGATATTTGCTTATAGCTGTGCACTTTACTTCTGTTAAATTAAAAATGGAACTAGAGAATTTTATTTTCCCAAGTCACTGTGGAATTTATAATTTTTGTCCTAAGGGTGGGGTGAGACATCTCCTTGCTATATTATCAGTAGTGGGAATTATGCATGTGTCAAGAGAAAATGCTCCAAGTTCTATAACCAGATTCCACCCACTCTGACTGTGGAGGTTCTTGACTCCATAAAAGCAGTGTGGTTCTGTTTCAGGGTAAGAGGCAGAGTTTGGGGATGTGATGTAGAGGATCTGCTCTCTATAGCTCACAAAAGTCTGCTTTGTTTAAACTTCCGACTAGAGTTCAGAATGTGGTGTGGAGGGGAAAGAAATGTGATGTGTCAATGCCAGCTGCTGTTTGCAAAGGAGTGAAAGCTTATTGGCTCTACTGGGTGGGTGAATACCTCCCCTTCCTATCCCAGGGAAAAAAGTGCAATATGCAGACCAACCATTTAGTCTGCCTAATGAGCTCAGGGTTTGGCCATAATGGAATAATTAAGGAGCAGTAGCAGCTGACCCATAGTTAAAGTTATAACTGAACTTCCATTATGAGCCTTTTAAATTTTTTTTGATGTCCCTTCTCCTCTTCTCATTCCCCAATCCTCAAACAAAAGAATGTCCACCACAAAATAAGTAGAATTGATTTAGGGTTGAGGTGTAATTTTTCCACCAAATTGAGGTCAGTTGGATAAGTTTAAAATTTGTGCCCCACACACACAAGTGTTTACCAGAGTTCAGAACTGGATAACAAATTCATATATTATTTGGATCTGATTCTGCAGTCCTTTTCCCCTTTATTGTATTGGGCATTTCCTTAGCAAAGACTACATTACTGGGCCTTATATATTATTATAAAATAAGTAATAGGTCAAATAATTGTTACAAAAGGGCTGATTCACAGTTTTAAACCGGGGTAGGCAAAGATAATTACTTACTAGCTGCTATGTAACTTAAAAGCAGACAGGCTAAGCACTAAAGAACTTTTATGGAAAGGAATATTAGTTGTTGAAAGGGGAAGATTGTGTTTAAAAATCAATTTAGTGTTGTGGCAGACTACCATCATGATATTTGATTAAGAAGAAACTTATTTGAGGTTGCCTGATAGCAAGTGGAAATGGGATACTGGGAAGAGTTGGAAAGTTTTGGCTTGTTTTTTTTCCCTCACTCATGCAGTTTAATGGTTTGGCTAGATTTCCAGTTACCTCAACATACCTTCATGTATATCTGCAGGTAACTTACTCCTCAGCAATAGTGAAAGCTGCACCCTGCCTAGTAAGGTTTGCTAGGAAGACAGGCTTCTATTGTTACTATTATGGGTATTTTCAATTAAATCTAAATATGAAATTCATTTTCTTAAATGTATGTATTTACTGTGGGTTTTTTTTCCTTAATGTGAAATGATTTCTGATTCAGCCCTCTTCAGGGCAAGTACCAGGTTTTCCTTTGCGTTTGTACAAGGGCCTGATTCTGATCAAGGTCTCTGAGCACTAAGGAAATAGAAATAATAAATGAAAACAACAATGGTAAACCATAGTTGAAAATGTGAGTGGAAAACTTGCATGAAATTTCTCCCCATCTCTGTGAACAAGAAGTATGGAGGTACTTCATGCTTTGTGTAACACTCCCAATAAAGTGTTCCAGGATGTTTGCTTGTAGCATACAGCATTGTTGTAAATTTAGTGTAAATCTGCAAACGCTGTTGATAAATTTGGTTCAGATGTTTGTCTACAGCATTCCAGGTTCAAGTTGCTAATGTATATTCCATTTGGTAAAGAAAGGGAATCTCTGGGAGTTTTTAACTTTTAATGAGGTAAAGAAGGCTGTTATGTGCAGTTCCCTCTGGAACTTGATACTGTTACTACTACCAGTTGGAAAGGGACACTGAGTGCGGTGATAAATTCTTTACCTCTTTTTCTGGTCTGAATACCTTTATGTGCTTAATGGCTTGCAGTTCAAAGCTTGGAGCCCGAACTCTGCTCTGTGTCTGCCCAGGTAATTTTCTGTCACTAGACAACTAGACTGATTTATTTTATTTTTGGAAATACACTTGTAAACATTATTAGATTGTTAGTTGTATCTCAGTTAATGTTGGAGTAATAATACAAATGATGCAAGATTAAAGCTTATGCTACAGCTTTCAGTCCTCAGCCTCAGTTTCCATTTAGTTAACATGTAATTAATTACTGCAAAGATAAAATTAGTTCTCTGTTAAGTTGCTAGTGTCAGGGAAAAGGTCTCTTCATCACATCTGTATAAGGTGACTCTTAAATCAGCATTCTTAATAAAACAGCCAGTTAACTATCTTGGAAATAATACAAAGGATGAACGTGCTAGTTTGTTTTTCTTAATATCGGAGGAAAATTCATGTGGAATAAATGTGTAAAGTTAAGGGCTTGGTCTGAACAAACTGAGGATGAATATAAAGAACTTCTTTACAGGATCTAGAGGAAGACATGGACCATAGGCTTCATGTTTGGACATCTAAATGTGTACTTAAATGTCTAAGTAAAAGTAATTTTTTTTTAAAGTTGATGAGCATTTGCCGCTCCCACTGACATTAGGCTCTTTTAATTCAGGTGCTGAAGTTTGAAATTGTGGTTGTGGTCCATTTCACAAAGAGCTTGCTTCCAAAAACAGTTAAACAATTATTTATTTGTATTTAGATGTTCTTCCATAGAGTGTACAATGCAAAACACTAACACAAAATACTTGAATATATCCAGGAAGTAAAACAAACTAGAAACAAAAATGAAAATGACTAGTCCATTTTCATTGTCCAGCCTGAGGAAAGAAGCAATAAGTAAATGACAGTACATATGCTGCAAATGAAATGAGATTTTTCTTTCAATTATTAAATTTTCATTGTAGGCTTTATTAATTTAAGATATTATACAATACTTTGATGAGTCCAGTCTTCTCATCTTTTTTATCAAGTTCAGCTTTCTCACCAACGTCTTTAAGATCCTGCACAAGTTCACCCCTGTGTATGTATTCTTGTTTCCTAGTCCTCCTGTCTTTTGATAAAACTCTCATTAATTTTTTGTCCCCTGATCCTCTTGCTTTCTTCCATACTGCCACTGCACTTGGAATTCTCCATCTTCCTTCTGCACCAAAAATCTACCCTCCCTTCCTTCAATCATTGCTTTAAAAGCACTTTTTCATGAAGCAGATGTATGACAGTCCACCACAGAAATAAATAACTTCAAAAAAAATCTTAAAGTGGTACATTCAGGTTAAAACTTATCTGGTAATCAGGTGTTTATTTTGAATTTGAAACTAACTGAATTTTATTAACATTACATTTTAATAAATATAGTTAGTTTATATTTTTTTAAAAAAGAACATAAATGTTGGGCCTAAACTCTCAAAGTGTAGCCCTTTAACTTCCCATTCTTAAATAATACTTGGATTTTATAGAAATAAGTGCAAATTGCAGAATTTATGGCAGATCAACAAGTATTCACTGATGTTGCGAATGACTAGGGTCTTGGATCTCTCAAGCTTTAGTTTTCTGTGCCAGTACTACTTGGTCGGTAAGTATTGCTATTTTGTAGAATATAGTTATATTAAAATGTAGGGTTTTTTCAGTATAAGTATTTTAAAGTAAAAGGAAGGTGGCATGATGAATCTGTTGAAAGCTAGTGCACTAAAGAAGACCTAGTTTTGAAGTCTGGCTACTTTAGGCTAGTGCTGTATGAATAGAGGTAGAGCTTGCTCCTACTTTGAAGAGCTTAATTCTTAGAGTATGTGGACCTTAACTGTATTTGAAACTCATCACATCTTTATTTGATTAGTAATTGTTTAGCAGTTATGGGCCCTGGGGAATGGTGGACCTGTCGCCCTTTTTTTTCATCAATCTCTACCCACTTGAGGAGGAGGATGAAAAAGAAAAAGCCCAACCTTAACTTTTCCCCTCTAGGTGCTTTAGTTTGATCACTATTGGCCCTATATTTCTGTATCTCCCACCTCTACTTTTTTGCCCTCTTTATTGTAGTGGAGCCCCTCAATTTGTTACTGCTTTTTAAACTTAACATTAAAATCCATTTGTTTGATTTAAAATATACTGGTCAGATCTTCAGATTTTTTTAAAAATATAAACTAAATATGCAAATGATCACATTCTAGAAGCACTGAATATGTGTAACAGGTGTAGGCATTTTGTAAATAAACCACGAGAAAAGGTATTCTCCTGCTTCAAATGGGACAATGTCACTGGCAAGAAGGCTCCAGTAGCATGAAACTGACCGGATTCTTACCTCATTGGAATATTCTAAAGGCAACTGTGCTATTACAATATTGTTAAAATATGGTTTGGTGTGTGTGTGTGTGTGTGTGTGTGTGTATAGATAGTACCAAACAGTTTATAATCATGCCCTGATTTTCACAAATTTAAAACACAGTTTGAACTACATAGTGCCAACTGAATCCCTCAACACTCATTTTGTTAGTGTAGATGGAGCCTACGTTGCTCATGGTGTCCAGTCATGAAGTTTGAGAAGTGGTCAGTTTCAGTTTGAGGTTATTTCCTAACAAGGTGAAGGGCATAATCACATAAGAAGCAAGGACATGTGAAGCAAACAAGGGAAAAGAGAGACTCCAGATTTGGATGGGGGTGGGAGGAAATGGTGAGTAAAGGAGATAATCCCTTGCCCCCAGTGTGGGAAACCTACCCTCCCTGCATCTGAGAGGGAAGGAGAGCACCATATTAGTAAATATATGCTAGCCAGTGCAACTAGGAAGTATGAGAGGGTCTCACAGTGGATGTCCAGGGATAATATTACACTGTATAAGAAGTGCAATATGGAGTGGTGCCCTGGAATTACCAAGGTACTGCTGTTGGACCTTGCTGGAAAAATCCTATTTTGGATCCCCAGATGATAGGATGACTTAAAAATACTGATAGCAAATTGACTAATCTCTAGTATTAAGATTAGTGTTCATGCTAACAAATTTTGCTACACTTCTCAAACACTGAATGACATTTTGTGTAATTAGTAGTAGTTAAAACATTCTTCCCCTCTCCTGTTTTATTAAACAAAAAGTGAAACTTAAAAGTGTTTGCCTCTGATTTAGTGTTTTAAAAAACAAGTTAATGTATTGTAAATAGGCTTCATCTGTTACTTATTAAGGTATCTTGGCATATTCTTAATATACCTTAACTTTAAAGCAAAAGCTTAGTTGTGTGGATAGAGTGAAGTGCAGTTAGAAGCTGTTGCCTTTTTGGTATCTAGGAAAATAACATTTTTATTTCTCCCACCCCTTCCCCCACAAGTGGTGGTAGGTATTTGAGATTATTCATTAAAAAGGTACAGATATGTACACTGATATAGGCATACTTAAGTATGGACTACAGTTGGGCGGATCTATTATTTCCCTTAATTAAAAATAACAGGTCACTGATATTGCACAGAGTGTGAATAAACCATATTTGGGAACTAATGATTTGGGCACAGATGTGGTGCGTTTCAGCTCTATCTCACTGGTTCAAATTTAGCCTAGATAGGTAATGACTTAGGCCACATCAACACTAGTGAACTTACAGTAGTACAGCTATACTCATGTAGCTGTGCCTCTGTAAGATTGCTTGTGTAGCCGTTCTATGCCAACAGGAGAGAGCTTGCCTGTCGACGTAATAGAACCACCTCAATGAGCGGCAATAGCTATGTTGGTGGGAGAAGCTTTCCTACTGACTTACTCCTGTGCACACTGTCGCTTATGCCAGCAAATCTCATGTTGCTTAGGGGTGTTGTGTTTTTGTTTTTGTTTTTCACACAGCAGAGTGACTTAAGATTCAGTGACATAAGTGTTAGTGTAGACATGGCCTTACTCTTTCTGCCGTCAACGTGGTAATGATTTTGTGAAATGAGTTGAGGGTTTCAGTCCTATTTTTGGTGGTGGCTGGCTCTGCTACTGACCTGCTGTATGGTCATTGACCCTTCACTTCATCTCTTTGTATTTATTTCCCTGTCTGTGAAATAAGGGTAATGATATTGACCCTCCTTTGTGAAGCACTTTGACATCTATGGATGAAAGGTTCTGTATTATAGCTAAGTATTCTTGGCACTGTTTACTTCTGTACTTGTGTGGATAAGTAGGACTGCAGTTTTCAGCGCTGTCAGGCACCTTTTTCCAGCAGGAACTTTACATTTTTAAACAGGAAAAACAGTCCAGTAAATGGCATAGTATTATTAAAATATGGATATTTTTCCACTTATTGATAGCATCAGACATGATTATGAAAAGGAAGTAGGAGTAAGTCCATTGAAGTGAATAGGAGGAGGCAAAGTCTTCAGTGGTTGTATATGTCCTAGTAAAGTCTTGATGTTGATACCAAATCACTGTAAGAAAATGTTGCTAGCAATCAATTATAAAGTTTTGATGTCAGCACTGAAGATGAGCGTGTATATGACATTGTCTCTCTCTTATTGAAAAGCATATAATCATAAAGTATGCAACACAAAGTTGCTTGTCATATGAGAGTAGGGTGTCTGGTGTATCGAGTTTTTTTGTTTTGTTTTTTGTTTTAGTTTGTTTCCGTTTATTGTAGATAGGACTTCCAAAGTAAAAAATTAATTTAATATGCAACAGTTTGTGGTTGCACCACTTGAAACTGCAGTCAGCTAACTACGTGCATAGGTAATGTGACTCAAATAGCTCTACATTCTAAAAACAGACAAACTTCTACCATTTTAGCTATCTCTAGGGTTTCTGTCCAAGCTAGCTGTTACTAGTTGTAATGATTATAGACTGCAACACTCAAACTGGTCAGATACTCCATCTTGCAGAAAGAAGGCAGTGGTATACTCAGAAGGTTGTATGTGAAAGGTGTTAGATTAATGGTTGGAAACTGAAGTTCTTTGTTTACAGAATAGGCTTGGTATGGTAGGCTGAAGCTTTTTCACTGCACCGTTCATCCGTTTCTTAGAGTTGGTGTACACAACAGAGTTAGCTCGACATAAGGCAGCTTACGTCAACCTAATTATGTCAGTGAACACACTACTGCCTTGGTCCCACCAATGTAAGTACCTTACTACACTGACGACATAACTCCATCTCCACGGGAGGCGTAGGGTTATGCAGTGTAGGTGTAGATGTTGCTGTGCTGGTTATTTACATTTGCTGTTGGCTGTTGTCAATTTCATAGTTGAAGCCAAGAAATTGACAAGAAAGATGGTGGGTTGGGGGCTTCTGCAGACAGCTGTGTAATTGACAAAAAGGAGGGGGGTCCAGGGAGTGAGGAGCTGGGGGGTAGCTGCCTGGGGAGCTTAGATTTCTTAAGTCATGGAAGCATTCCTGGTGAGGACGCACATCAACAGAAGGAGGGTAGCGTGGACATGAACCACTGCAGTAATTTCTGCAGTGGCTGTAAGTTGACTTAATAGGTCGATTTAAGTTTGTAGTGTAGACATTCTGTTAATGTTCACCTCTTGTAATCCGAATATCCATACTCTCTCTGCGCAGACTGCTAATGAGTGCAGAATGTGATTTAGATAACCTACGTGTGCTGTCCGAGATTTGGGTTGACTGCCAGCTCATTTAATCTAGCCTGTTGACTGACTGAATAGTTATCAGGTGATCATGCTTAAGCATTAGACTGGTGAAAAGGTGCTATCTCCTATTATCAAGTCCCAAAACAGTAACACTTTAGATACATAGGGCTTCTCACCTATAGCGTCTAGTAGATTTTAAAAAGATCCTCATTTTACGTAGCAAAGGCCCTGATCCAACAAAGTACTAAAGCATATGCGTAACTTTAAGCACCTGAGTATTCTGAGCACTTTATAGGATCTGTGACCGAAAGAGTTGCCCTTTCTCACAAGTTTAAAGGCAGATTTGGGAATATAACCCAGATTCCTGGACACTCTGTTCATTCAATTGCTTTTCCACTGAGTTATCCAGTCCCTTCTAAGCATGTTACTTTTTTTCGTGTTTCTGCTAAACTTATATTTTTGTTTATTTAGCATGAGACTGTAATTGTCACCAGAGAAGCTCAATAAAATTAAAAACTTACAGTATGTCTGTGTGTCTACAAATAATTTATTTTTCATTGTGTAAGTTGACACGGGTGCATGTCAAAAGTGACTTTGGAATCAAGTTACAGTGGAACCCCATTTATCTGATCTAATTGGCACTGGTGCCAGATTGGATAATCAAAAATTCAGGTAAGCTTTTTGTCCATTCCTCTGATTTCTATCTCTGGCTGTCTGCCCTGGGTGATGGGGCTTGGGGCTGTCAGTGCTGGGCAGTGAGATCCTGCCACCCGGTTCAATTATTATGGAGAGCCGGATAATGGAGGCTAGGAGAGAAACTGGGTTCTATTTATTTAAATGGATTTGTTTTATTTTCAGACACAGTAAACTACCATTTTGTCTGTCACTTGAAAGATGCTCTTGCTTTAGTTGTTAATTTTGTCAGGAAATTAACCTGTTTTATGTTGCTTGATTCCCTCCTTCCCTCTTCTCTCCCCCCTCCCCCGTTGCGAATTGATAGCATTGAATGGGTTTGGTATGTCTGGTATGAAAATAGCTCTTCTGCTATTAATCTGTGGCATTGGAATAATATTAAACATTCTTAAAAACAAGGAGCCTGTAATGTTACCTTTTGCGTAGGTTGCTTAGAGTTGCGTCCCAATCCTGTTTTTGATGTGGGCAGTTCCCTGTATATGAAGTCGCTTGCAGGCCTGGAACCTTAATCTCTGGTTTTATGTGAGCACAAGAATTTCACAGTATGTCTTAAAAACAAACCAAAGCTCTACCAACCTACACTATTGACTCCCATGTATAAAAGCACTGTTCATTCTTCCCTGTATGTGCCAAGGAAAAAACTTTATCAAGGTTTAGCATGTGTAGGCAAAACCTAGTCACTTGGTCCTCTGACTGACACACCCTTTTGTGTAAGGCAACCATACTATGTCTTCAATCCTTGGAAATTAATTTGTTTCTAGCAACCTTTCTAAATTCCTCCCTCTCTGTAATGCTGTAAAGTACCTTAGATGTAGAACTTTAAAAAACATTTATAGTAGTAATATTCTAAATGGAACATGAAGAATTAAAACTTCTCACTAGACTATGCTGTGATCTATCTGTGTCTTCCAGATAGTGAAATAAAATCCTGAATCAGTTAAGAGACCCTTTTGGCATATCCTCAGGCGAGTTGGCTCTCTTTTAATGCAAGTCATGTCTTAGCATGCTAACTAAAACTTTATTAATGTCACTATCTGGGATTTTCTGCCCTGTAAATAGAGTTTGAAGTATTAAAATTGAAACTGAAAATCTACATCAAATAGGAAAAAACAACAATTTGATGGTTAAAATTGTTCTAAAAACCTTGGAAACTCAAGACACATACTGAAGAGTAGTCACAAAGTTCTAGAGCTATTTACACTATCTTAAGGTAAATTTAACATTGAGATAGATACTTAAAAGTTAGTCAGTGCAGTGTTTTTAGACTAGATCAAATTACGCGTCATTAAATGTCACCTTTTACACTTATTGGCCTTCCACCCCAAAGTTTGCTGCATTTCAGTGATGTGGAGTGCATGCATGCGGCACTTTAGGATCCTTCACAGTGAAAGGTGGGAATACATGTATTTAAAATATTATAGTCCAATGGTTCCCAACCTTTTTGGCTCAAGCGCCTGCGCCACAATATAATTTTTACAACCCTGAAAGGCCACCAGTAGTTCCCCCCTCGCCCCCAACTGCAGCCAGACAGAAGGAGTTCAGCATCTCCCCTGCCCCCTGGTTGCAGCAGGGAAACTGCATGCGTCCTGTAGCTCCATGTGCTCCACTTGGGTCCTAAAGCAGTGGCTCCCTTCTGCAGCCAGAGGGATGAAAGATCAGTGCTCCCATCCTTCTGGCTCCAGCAGGGACCCCATCCCCTTGGCTGCAGCACGGAGCTTGTACCAGTCTCTTAGCCCTGTGGAAACGTCCTCCACCTGGGTCCTTAGGCAGCGGTTTCCTTCTGTTGCCAGCAGGAGGGGAGCCACAGGCCACTTTGAAAGCCCCCACAAACCACTTTTGGCTTCCGGGCCATTGGTTGGGATCTCTCTTCCAGATGCAGTAACTGCAGAAATATCAAAATCCAGAAATAGTTAAGTCTCACTTTTGCTTGTATATGTGAACTGTGTTTATTGTATGGATACGTTAAACTGAAGTTAGTAAGATGGCAAGCATGTCTAGGATGAGAAGTGTTTTAGTATTTTTTTTTGCTTTTAAGTATTTTATTTGTTCCTCTATTCATCATAGCAAAATGTAACCTGATATCTAAGTGTGTTTACACCCAATTTGTTTGTAATACATTTTCCAGCACATTAGGAGGTTAATTTAAAATGGCAGCAAATCTTGATTCTACAGTTTGTTTTTAGAATTTTGATGCTTGGCAGTTATCCTTTTGTAAGGATTTTTTTTTTTTTTGGATTGGCAATTAACTTTTATTCATTTATGAATTTATTATTTGAATGGTGACTTAAGTTTTGGCACTTCCTGTTTGTTCAGCTGTCAGTCACACTTATTTGGAGATCCACTAAAGCCCTTCTGATGTTTGTGTTGAATTAAGTCATCCTTTGCCACCCTGAAGATCTGTTGTGAAAGAGCTATAATTCCTTTTTCTTTTTGCTGAAACCAGTGCTAGTATATTTTAAAATCTTATCTCCATTGTGTTGGTATTGAGTACACCCTAATGTTTTAGCTGGATTTTTAAGCTGCAAGGAATATATTAATATATCTTGCATTTTTATATAGGTTTTTTTTCATCTCAAAGGATCCCAAAGAACTTTTCATATTAAATGCATACAAGAATTGCTTTATCTAACCAGTCATTGAAGTAGAAGTCAGTTCTTCTGTGAAATGTGGAAGCTATTTTACAGAATAGTGTGTTGCTACCCAGCAGGTCAGCAGAGGAAGTGAGGATCATTTCAGTTGAAACTGTGGAATATTCAGGAGATGGAACTTAATTTCACAAACTGGAATTTTCCCAGCACCCAGGTTACCTGTACACTTGCAGAAGATGCCATGGGGGCTTTCAAAAGTAGTTTTTGTTTTATGTCTTACCTCAAGGCTTTAAGGGAGATTCTTGAGTAAGACAATTAAGGACACCTTAACTGACCTTGATGCATTTTGTGAAATTATTTTGTCTCCGTTATCACTGATCCACACGGATAGCTATTTCTAATTTCCATCTGTTAGTTAAATGAAAGTAAAGACAAAAAATAGTAATCTTAGCTGGATTTTTAACCAGATCTTTGAATTCTTGGTTTGCACTGACCATGGCAGACACATCAGATTAATCTGTCAGGGAAGATCTATTGTGGTTTCAAGGAAAAGAGATCAAAGTGGGAACATGTCTGCACAATACAGGTCACCATAGCAGGTTCTTGTGTTTCAGGCAGCCTTCTCTTTGCACAGCCCTTAGGTATGTAGCACAATATCACCTTGGCAGACAGCCAAGCCTAAGGGAAAGACTTTGTGACCAATGCTGTCATTGTGGAAAACATTTTAACAGGGTGCTCTTTTTCTCGTGCACACTCAACTCCTCAGCTTCTGATTGGTCAGGGTTGCTAGTTCTTGTCAACCTAACCATACTACTTTCAGCAGGATGATTTCAGATCACCTGAGGCTGGAGTTCTCACCATGGTGTTAGTTAAATATGCTCTTTCTAATTAGCATGTAGCTTCTACCAATGAATGCTACCTTTGCTGCAGCTGCAACCATGTTAGCAGTGGTGGAGAATTTTCCCCCCAGTGTTTCCTAGAAATGGCTGTAGATGCTTTTAGGGAAAGGGGACTCAAAAAAACTCAATGGAGTGATGGAATTAGGAATTCCTCTGTGCAATTTAGGTTACCTCCTGAAAATGGTCTTAAAAGCCATTTGATCTTCCCTGTGGTAATATAAAACAACTTTCCTTCTGTTAGCTGCATCATTTTGAACCTGTAGATGGAACCTGTACAATGGAAAGCACTGCTGTATAGCAACACAGGAATTTTTAGGTGGAGGAAGAAAAGTGAGAAGGTGTGTAGTGGGGAAACTGTTTCCAGGGGTTCTATTTTTATTACAATGCACACATCTTGTTTCTCAAACTGCTTTGCCAGTTGCTGAACCAGATGTCCTCAGTAGTTTGTGCTATATGATGTTAACTAATTAGATCGTTCAGATTCTAGTTAAACATAATTAGAGCCCTGTGTAAACTGAGTGAAGCTGACATTTTTATAGGTTGATCATAACAAAAATACCAAACATTATACTTCAGTGTTGATACAAAAATATGCAACCCACATTATCCCTCCTGAATAAAAAGATGTTTAGACTCCACATTAGGTTTTCATTCAAGAAAAAATTTATAAAATTTACTTTAAAAAATGTTTTCATGACTTAAAAACCAAAGCTTTTTAAAGATGTAGTAGTTCCCAAACATTGTTTACATCCCAAACACAGCTTCTCCTGTGCTAATTCTGGACATGAAACTGACTCAACAAAGCAATCTAGTTTCATTGTAAAGCTGAGTGAAGGGCATAAAAATCAACAAAAAATACTTTTTTTTTCCCATTTACACTCTATATATTATGGAGGTGAAGTCTTGATTAATAAATCTTTCACTTCTGAAATAATCTGAGGTAGTGTGTTTAAACACAGGATGGGCAATGTTGTCCAGTAAATAGGATGCTGGACTGGGTCTTGATCCCCAATTCTCAACCTTGAGCAAGACAGTTCACATGTATCTGTCTTACTTTCCTTTCCCAGCCTTTGTCTGTTTAGATTGTAAATGCTTCAGGGCAGTGAATCTTTTTCACTATGTGTTTGTACACCACCTAGCATAATGGGGCCCTTCTTTCCCTGATTATCCAACTCCCGGTGACAGACTCAACTGCCAGGGTGCCTTTTGCCTCATCCATATCATTCTGATCCCTGTTCAGTACCAGGTGTAGAAGGAAAAGGATTTTTTCTACATGTTCTTTTAACATGATCATATGCATTTGGTACTGAAGAGTGGCAAATAACTTGGAAGAATATGAATACAGAGCTTGAACATGAGATCATCTTTTATTTGTCATGGGTGATCCTAGGCATTTGAGCATTGTTACTTCGTTATTTCCTTCTAAACTGCACTCCCACAATTCCTTTCGTTTCCTTTTTCCCTTGTGGTTACAGTTGCAGCACATTTGTTTGGGGTTTTTTTTTTTTCTTTTTTTTTTTTTGCTTGTTGTCTGACGCCTGTTCTCTGGAAGAAAATGTTGATAGAGATGCTAATAAACTTTCTTTAAAAAAAAAATTGGTTTTATTTCATAGTCTGTCAAGGCAAATTCCATATCGACATACCCGTAGTAGTAGTAGTAGTATGGGCCCTGTTGTGTTTGATACTATACAAACACATAAGGCAATTTCTATCCTCAAGAGTTTACGCTAGTTTCTGAATGCTGATGGTATCCTACATTGCCAGAGTAGAGTCACTTTAACATCCTTCATATTGAATGCACTGCACACGTTTTCAGGTTGGTTAAATAATTTTGTTACTTTGCCACTTAGAACACTAAGTATTTTACTTTTCGGGGGTGGGGGGGTGTTATGTAGAAAAAGTTCTATAAATAAAAAAATTGACAGTTAGGAAGTTCATTCAGATAGTGAAGGGCATTATGGAGTTAATGACTCTGAGGTAATGAAATGTAAGCAGACATGTTAATAGTAAACGTTTAACACCCCCCCCCCATTTTGGCCAGTTATAACTCTTTCCTCTCCTCAGTACCAAAGGCAGCTCCTTTGCATGCATTGCTGTAGGTGGTGGCATTCCATGCTATGACATCTACTCTCCCCACTGCATTATTAGTTATGTCACTTCTGCTGTGCTTCTAGCTTTGCTGTCCTGGCTGGGATCTCGAGATTGTTTCCAAGCTTGTATTTCTCACTTGGCAGCACATGATGCGGCTGCTGGGCAATCTGCCGTATCCCTTTTTTGTCAAGACATCAGAGTTGGCGTCTGACACGAACTCTGAAGAACAGGCAGAGTTCTGTAATGAGAGGAAACGCAGAAACCTGATGATTTTTTTTTTTTTTTTTGGTGCATAGGCAATTGAGCTGCTTTTCCTATAGTTTTATGCTTATAGGTGACATGAATTTTTTTACTTCAGAACAGTATTTTTTCCTTCATATATTTAAACAATAAATAGTTGGAAAAATGTTCAGGTCACAGAATATTTTTAACACACTTTTATGTCAATTATCCTATTATAATAAAAATGAAACAAATAAACAAAAACCAATTTGAGAAAATCCCCTGAAGTACTTTAAAACCAAAAATGTTTATAAAGCCTTGTGTGTGGCACATATGTGCATGGATGCATGCACAATCCTTTTCCTGGACTAACACCTATGGTCATGTTATATTTAAAAAAAAGCTGGAAATCACATACTTGGTCACGTGCAATTGAAGGTGGATAACCAAGAGTGTGTGTGTGTGTGTGTGTAGTTGGTGGGGGAGGAAGGAGAGGAATAGATTGACCCTTTACCTTGCAAATAATAGAAGGAAAGAGTGTTCATTTTTCAGAAGTAGAGAACATTTAAACAAAAAAGGTCCAAGAGTTGAGACTGGGTGCAGGGAGGAGAGAGAAAATACAGTAAATTGAGAAATGTGGGGGAGGTGGAAGGAATCAGGAAGAAAGAACATGTACTAACCTAAACTTGTTCATGTTCTTCTGGTTTCTTAAGTTGTTTCCTTGGCAGATGTCCCATAGTTCTAAGGTCTTCGCCTATGAGAGAGAACCTGAAGGAGGGCTTGGCAGAATGTTTTTGTGTCGTGTGTGGAGGAGCTGGCATTCTTGTTTGTACTTAAGTCTTGTCTGTTGGCATATAATGCTGATAACAGGCAAATGTTTTGCAAAAGTTAGATGCTTCTTGGGCAGTGGCAAGCAGTCTTCCCCTAAATTTCCACTTCTGACTCTATAATGTAGATAAATCTAGGATATCTTACACTAAGGATGCATAATGTGGCCTGTTGCAGCAAAATATTTCATTATTGCTGCTTACATTTTCTAAGTTTCTGACACTTTTCCTTTAGTTGGTCCGATTGTGATGGACAAAGTTTAGAATAACCCTGGAAGGGAAAATATTACTTAAATTGAACAAAAAAATATTTAAAAACAAACCTAGAAATCCTCAAGGGGCTAAAATCTTAAATTTCTAAGTCTTGCATGTATATATAGACTCCCCCATCCAAAGGCTCTCCATAGTTCACTTGATAAGGGCTATTGCACATTGGTGCTCATTAATACAGAATTTTTATGAATTCTGCTAAAATCCAGTGTAGTATTAATCAAGTATATAATCTGGTAGGTGTTTTCCGTCGTTTGCTTCTATGATCCTAAATGGATTTAGAATTCTAGTGGTAATTTGAATTTCTTAATTGGTTGTCAGTGATGTCAGAGTCTTAATGCCCATATGGCTCTGCTTATTTTTATGTAAATTCTGAATGAGCAGTAAAGTAGTCTAAGCATGGCATTTGAGGCTGATTACTGCACTTGGAGGTTTTCTAAAGTCACTCTGACTTCATCTTCAGCCTCATGCTTTTAAAATATTTGCTGTGCTGGCTTAGAAATGTACTTCCTGTCAGGCTTTATTGCTTAATTGTAATCATGTTTATGATAACCAGTCTTACTGGTAAACTCATAAAATGCCAGGTTCTGAAAACAGCATTCTAAAAAGGGTATTCAGTGCACAGGATAGTATTAAAGCATGAAAATGCATTTTATTAGTGGGGTAATAATGTTTTGCTCTTTAGCACCTTTATCTGAGACTCTGAAAACACTAAGCCTTATAAACAACACACACACGACATAAGAAACTTTCACTATTCCCATTTTCTAGATGAAAGAAATATGAGCTACCGGGAGGTTGTAACTCAAGGTTACACTGCAGGTGTATGGAAGAGTTGGGAATCACAGGACCCCTGACTCAGATGGGTTTTTGACCCTCTTGACGGCATTTTCTTTTACTAACCAGGACAGTTTACATACAGTATAATGTTTGCAAAGGAGAGGAAGATTTTATTGAATTCTGTTGAATTTTATTTTGACTTAGGTACAGATTGCTAAATTAATTAATCATCACCAACTGAATAATACTTTAACAGTTTCTGGCATCACATGTTTGTTCCAGAACTTTGGGACTGGTCCTGCACTTTTCTTTATATATGCAGAGCTCCCATTGTCTTGAATGGGAACTCTGTGCAAGGACTAGAATTAGGTTCTTTTAGATGTGATCTTGATAGTATGTTGTTAGGTTTCATAAGTCTGCACATGGGAGAGCTACCAAACAGCTGTTTCATGCTCAAGTCAGTGAAGCTGCAGTAGATACAGTGCAGGCCACCAAAACAGCTGAACCTGATGTGCTATCTCAAGCTTGAAACCTTCAAGGGAGCTGCATAAGGTTATTCATCACTAAGCACGAGAGAGCAGATTTTAGTAGAGTATTGGGGAAACTAAAAATGCGTGTGAAAAAATAAGTATAACGTTAGATGCTGTATTTGTAAATAATTCAATATTGAGGAAACAGTTGATCACTTTGGGTACCTGTGCCGGTGTCTCAGTACAGCTGGAGCATGACGGGGTGGGGCAGGGTGGGCATGTTACTATTTCATAACCATAAACCAAGGAGAAGGTGAGTAATATCTTTTTGAACCCTATTTTAATATGTAAACAAAAGTAGTGGCGATTGGGACCTGCAGTGTCAGAACACTTTGATTAGCCATCTGTATCTCAGTACCTTTAACAAGCATTTGATTTCTGGTATTGTGCAGTCTTTGAAATTTATGCTACTCTTCAAAGAGAGAATCACATTTTTCAGGAGTATGATGGTATTGTAGAACAATAGATAAGGATACAAGTTGTCATGGGTTCTGTGGCTTTTAACAGATCTCTGTGATTTTCAGCTCAGACAGTGAGCCCCCTGCAGCACCGGGGCTCTGGCTTGGGCATTCAGCCCCTCGCAACAGCAGTCAGGCTTTTGTGATTTACTGTTCATTATCTGTGTTCTGCCTGTGAATTTGAATAAAAATCTCCATACCAAAATCTTAACTTTAACAATAGAAGTTAGAGAGGAAGACCTAGTAGGTCAGTCTGCACATTGTTTATTTAGTACTGTAACAGCCAACTAAATCTTGCACGAGAAGCAGGATTAGCTGCAGTTCAACACATGGATGGAAGACCTGGAAAGAATTACACATGCTTCAGAAAGTGGCATTTATGATTCAGTAAATGGCACAATGTCCTCTGCCACCTGGTCTGCACTACAGATTTTGTATGTGTTTGAACACGGTTGAGAACTTCCACGTTAGATGACTGGTTGCATTGAATTGGATGACATATGCAGGATGGAGTCATTAACTTAATCATTCAAAACCATGTTCAAACAAATTATTCTGATACAACCCTTACCTGTGTAACAAGGATATTGAGAGGTTTTATATTTTAAGCACAGAGAATATTATAATACAAATGTGGAGTCAAATACAGTGGCATGGCAAATACTGTTTTTCAGTAATGCTTAGTGAAAATTTTATGTTCCTTTCATTCCATTGCTTCTCCTTATACTTCTTGGAACCATCCCAAATCATCCTTTTTTGTATATTATGCAGCATTCAGTGGTATAAGACAGCATTTTAGAATGACTTAAATTGAATTACCTTTTGTGTCTCCAACTGTCTGTAGAATTTGTCAACTGTTTAACACAAGATTCTTCGAGGGCTTGCTCATGTCCATTCTATGTCAGGTGTGTGTGCAACATGCACTGTTGCTGGAGTTTTTTCCCTCAGTGGTACCCATGGAGCTGGTTCTAGCACCCTCTGCAGTGGCATTCATATGCAGTGGTAAAAAGGCAGTGCTGCTCCCCATTTCTTCTCAGTTCCTTTTTATTGCCAGTGATGGTGTTGGAACATTGTTGCCACAGCAAGCCTTCTACTAGTGGTCTCATTTGTAGATTTAGTTTGTTAGATATGTTTAATTAGTTAGAATTAATAGATAGTTAGTCCATTGGGAACATAGCCCCAGGGATGGGGCATTCCCCAGACCCTGGGCTTCAAACCATATGCTTCATGTAAGAATCCCAAGCCCGTAAATGATCCTCACCAGAGCTGCATGAAGTGCCTGGGTGAGACCCATGTTTTGGACAAGTGCAAGATTTGCAGAAACTTCAGACCCGGTGCTAAAATGGACCAGAACAACAGGTTAAGAGCACTCCCGATGAAGCCTACACTCAGACCAGACTTTGAGCCTGGGCGCTTGGACTCCACGCCAAGTACGTCAGCATCTACTCAAAGTGCCTCACTGGCAAGGAGTTTGTCCTAGGACCAGTCACCATCCATATTGCCAAAGAATCTTCACAGGAACATGCACACTGGAAAAGCTCCTGGCCCCTAAAAAGGAGAAACAGAGCGGTGGACGAGCCAAGACCTGCATTGTGTCGCTCATCTTCCCTGGAGCTTGGATCGGCTGTGGTTTCATCCATTAGAGCTCCTAGTCCTCCCTGGAATGTGCTTCAGATTCCTGGTAGTGGTAAGTATAGCCAATACCTTGCAGTGCTCTCCACGCCAAAGGCCTTTCAAGCGGCCACGGACTTGCTTTTGCTCCCGATGCTGCCCTCTTCTCTGGAGGATAGACCTCATCCCCGGGTCTCAGGTGCAGCAACTGATCTTGGGAACATCTGAGAGATGCAGATGCACAGTGTTGTGCCTGCCCCGGGACTTAGATGAAGAACCAAACCGGGCGGGGCGGGGTGGGGAGGCGGCCTGCTTCAGTGGTTCCTCTGGGAGAGAACTTGTAGAAGAACCACTGTGCACTCCACCCATACCACCTCCTCATCATCACCTGACGACTCAGTAACAGGTCCTTCTGTCACGGTCCCACAGGATGACTTTAAGACACACTAGGAGCTACTCAAGAGGGTAGCCATGAATTTGGGCCTGGAAGCGGAGCTGAAGGAGCCCGCTGATGAGCTCTTTGACATTCTGGAGCAGTAGTCCCTTCTAAGGTGGCCCTTCCCATCCATGAGGGAGTTGTCAAGCTTGTCGAGACCTTATGGCAAACTCCCTTCTCTCTGCCCCCAACATCTAAAAGGGCCAAGAAAAAATATGTGCCTGCCAGGGGATTCAAATATCCGTACTCTCACCTGTCCCCATGGTTGCTCTTGGTGTCAGCCACCAATGAAAGACACAGACATGGGCAGTCAAGCTCAACCCCAAAGAACGAAGAGGCAAAGAAGCTGGATATCTTTTTGGCAGAAATATTTATTCGACTGCTAGTCTCCAGCTCCACCTATCGAACCAGCAAACCCTGCTGGGGAGATGTGACCTATAATATATGGCATTCCATGGCCAAATTTGCTGACTGCTTGCCCCAGGAGCCTAACCAGGAGTTTGTGGCCATTTTGGCAGGGGGGTGAGTCAGTGGCCTGAACTTCCCTCCAGGCAGCCTCTGATGCAGCTGACTCAGCAGCCAAAACAATGGTGTTAGTGGTCTCTATGCAGAGAGCCTCATGGCTACAGTCATCTGGCCTATCTGCAGAGGTCCAACAGTTTATCCAGGAACTCCCCTGCGATGGTACATCTCTGTTCTCCTACCAAATGGTTGCCAGGCTGCATGGCATAAAGGATTCGAGGACCACACTCTGTTCTTTAGGCCTGTACACTCTGTCAGCTCCCAGGAAGCATTTCAGGCCCCAGCAACTGCAGTGGTTCACAGGCCAGGCCAGGAGTGAGTGCTACTGTAGGAAGAGCAAGGGCTATAAGCACTGTCATGGTCAGCTCCCTGCTGGTGCTTCCCAGTTGTGCTCAAGTTGCTACCCAATAGGCGGCAGGCAGGCCTTTTGAGGCTGTGCCTGGGAGTGGCCTAGCAGACTTAACCCAGGATCCAACCCTGCCTTTCTTTTCAAACTGCCTTTACCCCCTACCTTCCTGCATGGGCGGCTATAATGTTGGACAAGTGGGTGCTAAGCATTATAGCAGTGGGGTACACCCTTCAGTTTATTTTGATTCCTCCTTCCAACCTCCCATCCCTCTTCAGGGACCCTTCCCACGTGCAACTTCTCATCAAGGAGGTGCAAGCCCTCCTATGGGTAGGAGTCGTGGAGGAAGTTCCCCTACAACTGGGAGGAGAAGGGGTTCTACTCCCATTACTTTCTAACCCCAAAGGCCCAGGGAGGCTTGCAGCCCATATTGGACCTATGTCACCGCAACAAATACCTCAAGACGCTGAGGTTCTGCATGGTCTTCCTGGTCTGCATCATCCCCTCCCTGGATCCAGGAGACTGGTATGCCACTCTCAACTGAAGGACACACAATTCTAAATTTCCACAGGCGGTTCTTACAGTTCATAGTGGAAAACAACCACTACCAGTTCACGGCCCTCCCATTTGGCCTACCAACCGTACCAAGGGGTGCACAAAAAGTATGGCGGTAGTCATGGTTTACCTCAGAGGTCGGGGAGTACAAATCTAGCTTTACCTTGATGACTGGCTCATCAAAGGTTGCTTGGAAGCTTAGGTCTGGCACAGTATCACGGTACTATGGGCCACCTGCCAAGAACTGGGCCTCTTGGTAAACGAGCAGAAATCTATACTAGTACCTATGCAGAAGATAGAGTTCATCAGGGCTGTACTTGAGTCTATCTGGGCCAGAGCATTTCTTCCTCAAGCCAGACTTCAAACCATGTCAAACCTGATCACCCAGGTCACAGATCACCCCTCACCACAGCAAGGGTTTGCCTCAGACTGTTGGGTCACATCGCAGAGCGTTCCTATGTGTTACAATACGCAAGAGTGTGCCTCAGATCCCTACAAATGTGGCTACCGTCGGTTTACTCTCTAACAAGACACAGCCTGGACATGATCCTTACAGTCCCACCTGGAGTACTTGCTTTTTTGGCATGGTGGACAAACCTTACTCATGTAGCAAGAGGAGGGTCCCCTTTGTGGCCCCATGTCTGAAGCTCTCTTGGTATTGGATGCATCGGACCTTGGGTGGGGAGCCCACCTCGGCTCCCTCATGACCCAAGGCCTCTGATCTGCAGAGGAGCTGACATTACACTCCAGTGTCAGAGTGCTCAGGGTGATCCGTCTGGCCTGTGAAGTATTCCTCCCCCAGATGTCGGGAAAGGTAGTATGAATATTGACAGACAATACAGCCAGAATGTACTATGTCAACAAGTAACGGGTGGAATGAGATCCTCAGCCCTATGCCTAGAAGCACTCAGTCTGTGGGGCTTCTGCATGGAACATGCAATCCGCCTCGAAGCCGTACACCTCCCAGGGGTCAAGAACATGTTGGCAGATCACCCTAGCAGGATCTTCTCTTCTTGCCACAAGTGGTCCCTGCACCTGGAGGTAGTCAAGGTTATCTTTCAGAGGTAGGGTACTTCCCAGGTGGACCTGTTCTCAACCAAATAGAACAGGAAATGTCTCCATTTCTGTTCCCTGCAAGAACCTGATAGCAGCTTGCTTCCCAACACTTTCCTTCTCCAGTGGTTGGGAGGCCTGATGCATACCTTTCCACCGATTCCTCTCATCCACAAGGCCCTCATAGAGATCAAGAGGGACAACATGCGGGTCATAACGATTGCTCGGTATGGCCCGATCAACACTGGTTCAGCATGTTGCTGGACCTGGTGGTGGTAGTCTCTTGGACACTCCTGGACGGTCCAGACTTGATTTCATAGATCGGCTGTTACATCCAGACTTCACCTTCTTATATCTGACAGCATGGATGCTGCATGGGCAAGCAAGCCTTGAAGAGCAGGCTTGCTCCACCCACGTTCAGAAAGTCTTGCTAGAAAGTAGAAAACCCTCTGATAGAACAACTTACCTGATAAAGTGGATATGCTTTTCATGCTGGGTAGCAGAACAAAACCTCTTCCTGACCCACGTACTGTTATGCTCCATTCTGGAATATTTTCTGCACTTGAAACATCAAGGCCTGATGTCATAATCAATCAGGGCACACCTGGTGGCCATCTCAGCCTTTCACCTGCACATCAGTCTTCCCCCATGAGATGATGGCCAGGTTTCTGAAAGGCTGGAAAGGCTCTTCCTGTAGGTCAGAGACTTGGTTCCTCCATGGGATCTCAACCTAGTTTTATCCAAACTCACGGGGTCTCCCTTTGAGCCCATGGTGTCCTGTTCACTTCTTCAGTTGTCATGGAAAAATACCTTTCTGGTGGCAATTACATCAGTAAGGCGAGACTGAAATCAAGCCTCTAACATCAAAACCTCCCTATACTGTGTTTTACAAAGATAAGGTTCAGCTGTGGTCTCACCCCACATTTTTACCAAAGGTGGTATTGCAGTTTCATGTCAATCAGGACATCTTCCTGCCAGTCTTTTTCCCGAAGCCATACTGCTCTAACGAAGAGAGATGCCTGCACACTTGGACGTCAGGCGAGTGCTGGCTTTCTACATTGAAAAAACTAAGCCCTTTTGAAAATCCACGCAGGTCTTCATTGCAGTAGCCGAGTGAATGAAGGGTCTGCCAGTCTCATCATAGAGGATTTTCTTTTGGATCACGGGCTGTATCCGAACTTATGAGCAGGCAAAGGTCACGCTTCCTGCCACTCTGGCAGCGTATTCGACAAGAGCAGAGGCTTCGTACAGCAGCTTTTTTTAGCTCAAGTTCCAATACAGGACATTTGCAGGGCCACAACCTGGTCTTCAGTTCACACCTTTACATCCCACTATGCCATCATGCAACAGGCCTGGGATGATGCAGGCTTTGGCAGAGCAGTATTGCAATCAGCACGTCAGTGAACTCGTAACCCACCTCCAGAGGTACTGTTTTTGAGTCACCTGATGTGGAATGGACATGAACAAGCACTTGAAGAAAAGATGCCAGCTCACATGCGCACCAATGCAGGGTGCTAGAGCCGACCCTACAAGTACCACTAAGGGAAAAAGTTTTGCGCACCAATGCATGTGGTGCACGTGCACACACACCTGACGTGGAATGGATATGAGCAACACATCGTAAAGAACAACAGTTACGGACAGTTAGTAGCTGTCTTTTGAAAGTTTTACGTTCTGGTACAGTGGCAGCATTTATTGCCTTTAAGATACAAAGGTCATTTCCACTCAGGTGGTTGAAGAACACTCATTTATACAACATAGGAAATAATTTATTTTATGATGTCAACATTTTAACATTGGTCTAAAACCAAATGAATATGGTCACTGAATCTCGAGCCTTGCAGCTGTCAGTTGAAGTAATGCCCTATACCAGTGTAAAGGATCTAGTAGTTACATTAATGGGGTCTGGCTCAATGCTTGGATAGTTTTGTGTTCAGCATACATCATCAGTCTGTTGATCTGTTGCCAGCAGAAATTTCTAGGATGAGGATTGTTTCTGCTGTTGCATAGTTTTATATGACATCAGTTGCCTGTTAGTTCAGGGAGTAAATAGAACTATGACTGCATAACCTTGGTACTTTGTACAGCATTTCTGTATGAGTACAAGATATAGGAGTTAAAGTAGCTGATTTTGATGTTGTTCATTGCATGGGCAACAGTAAACTTAGTCTCTGCTCTGAAGTGGGTAACTGACTCACTCCTAATCCCATCACACATAGTGGGTTATCTCTCATTCTTCATTCATGATATTTTTTACTTCTTTCTAAGCCTCATGCCACTAACCTTTTTTTTTTTTTCTGTGCAAAGAAGTGTTGAGATGGTTCCTAAATAGGTCACTTTTGAGCAGTGAATAACTATAGCAAAATATTTTTATAGTATTCTTCATAAGGATCTTAGTGCGTCACAATATAAATAATGTTAATTTAGGAATAGTTAGAAACACTAGTAAATGTGTGAACCTTTTCAACTGAATTTTAAATACAGCAACCAATTGAATAGTTGTTATACTTACAAAATAAACAGCAGGATTTTATTTAGGAGGACAAGGCAATTGCTTGCATGTGCATATATATATAAATAAATAATATACGGTTCTATAAAGATGAAGTATAGTTATTAGCTTTAGTTGCTTGTGTTAGTTTATTGGCCAGGTAGCTAAGACACGAGGGAGGGAGCCAGGGTTTGCTGGTGCACATTGATGCTTTTGGAGGATGATTGTAGAACTAAACATAAAGTTTTTATTTTTAGTTATTTATTTTTATTTTTTGAGGTGGATTTTAGGGTTATGAGGATGGGCAGTCTTTGGCCATTTGGGTTGTAAAAGTTATTTTTATTTCCTTGAACATTCGAGGCTGGTGCCTTTTTTGTTACTTTTTGGTTTTACATACATACATTACTTTTATTTACATTAATTTTTAACATTTACTTAACTTGTAACTGGAAGACAAGTGTTTTTTAGAAACGAACATTTTTTTATTTAAAAGATTACTATTACAAAATATCTTTATTTAATAATTGAATTTTTTTGTTTTAGAACACTTGCTGATGTTACTTTAAGCAATGATCTTAAAATATATGTACTTTAACAATAGCAACAGTTTCACAGAATGATCTTTGGTAACTTTACAAACAGGATAATTAAAGACCACATGTTGGTTTCGGACAAACAGATGATGGTTTTAAAACAACCTCATCAATAGTGAATAGATCACCCTATATGCCCAAAATGCAAAGCCTCACAGAGACTGCTGTGGTGGTTTGTCACATACCAAAAAATAGGGGTATTTCACATAGAATCAGTATGACAGAATCAAGATTTGGGCCTCTATAGTGACAGGAAATAAGTTCCGTAACTATCATGCATAAATATAATATGCCCTAGTGCACTGTGTCTTGAGTTTATAGCTATTATAAGCCACTACAATTACTGTTTTGTAGATATACCACCTTGTCCTGGGATCATTGGAGATCTGGCAAGTTAAGCATGACCAATATAGTCAGTATTTAGTAGTGTCACCTGTAATAAACAGGAAGTGGGGTTTTTGACTTCAGGAAGTAGCATTGTCTTTTGGATTCAGAACTGAATCCCATCCTAGTGTTAGATGATCCTTTACTGCTGGTAATGCCGCTTTCAGATGAGACATGAAATAGATGTGTCAATTTACATTTCGCAGCAGATTTTAGCATTTCATTCAAATAGTCACTTGGCTTTTTTGTGTAAACGTTGATTCTTAGTAAATGCCTTTAAAAACATTTCACTAGTACTTCAGTAAATGTCCCTTTTTATTGTTGCTAAATTTTACTAAACGTTTTCCCAAATGCTAGGAACATTTCACAAGAATATTCTTAAAACAGGATTCACAACTGGGAGAAACTGTTCTTCAGAATAGATATGGGTATGCTGCTGTTCGCAATATATGCGAGGTGTTATAGTGACATAAATCAGAAGGAATTAGTGCATGAAAGTGTGCCTGCAGTTTTCATAAAACAACTGAGTATGAAGGATTTCTAAGTCCTGCATGTGCCATACTCATTACTGTTGCTTGGCTCTTTTGCTGTTAGAGTAATAATGAGGTTAGGTATTTTAATATTTTCACTAAGCCCTGTGCTAGAAGTTGCAAGGAATGGGAACTGTGTCTTTGGGTACGGGATTGTAAATTATTTCTGTCATGATTACTAGTTAAATTCCTGTTTCCTTTATCTATTTTGAGAAGTTCATGCTTGCCAATATCACTATATGAATTAGATCCTCTCTAACTATCATATAGATAAGGGGGGCCAAACTATGGCTTGTAGGCTGCATGCAGCTCTTTTACAGTTGAAGTGTGGCTTGCAGAGCGCTCTGTACTCCTCTCTCCCTCCTCCTCCTGCCCCCCCTCCCCCATTTTCCACCTGCCAGGCCAGGGTGGGGATCTTGGAGCTTCTGTCCTGCAACAGGGTAGTGGGGCTAGAGAGGATTCTGCCCAGTGGGGAGGGGGATATTGCAGGGAGGAAGGGGAGTCAGTAAGTTTGGCCACTTCTGGTATAGACTGTCTACAAACCAATTTTATCCACTTTTGCATGCATCAGCTTAATTATTTTTACTTCTGGTATAACATGGGAGGACAGCAGGGGGCTGAGGACAGCAGTAGACTGGGAGTTCAAGGGAGAGAATAAGATGGTGGTAGTATCAATAGGTTAAGGGGGGCACTCCAGCTCTTATGCAACCTTTGCTTCTCGTTGCTGGGCCTCTTAGGTACCCCTTTCCCTCTATCCTTTCTTGTTGTTTTGTTTCTTCTCAGTGATGTTTACATTTAAAGGAGAGGTAGAACTGAATGTCATCTGTGTGCTGTTGGTACTTAAGCCTATGTTGTTTTATTGGCTCTTCCAGCAGTTTCATGTATATGTTTAGTAATATGGGGGAGGATTGAATATTGTGGGACTTTGCAAATGCGGGTTTTAGGAAGTAAGGAACTGTTGCCCATAATGACTCTTTGGGATCAGTATGAGAAGAAGAATCTGAGCCATTGCATGAATTTCAGCTCATCTCTGTAGTTCCTGGGTGCGGAACAGAAATGTTTGGTGATAAAGGAGTTTCACATGTTGCAGCGGTTCAGCAGTGCGAGTATAGAAGTACTACCTTTTGTGGACAAGAGCAGATTATTCATCAAAGCAACAAGTGCTGCAGTACCCTGCCATCGCCTGAAGTCTGGCTAAAGGGAATCTGTGATACCGGCTAACAGGCGGCTAATTTTTCTAGACCAGTAATTGAGTTGTAAATCTAGGCTGGCTTGGCTCAATTGGTAGCTTGCAGCAGCTCGTGAGGAATTGTCCTCTTATTTCACAGAGAGTATCACTAGTATCTGCGATGGTGTTAGTCTATCAAGAAAAACAAGCCTAGAAGAGGGCCAGGAAAGTAATGTTCTGCTTCCAAGAATTTAGTCTATACATATAAGTTGTCACAAAAGGACTGAGAGCAATCAAGGCTACCATGAGCAACTCTGAATCTGTCCCTCCTGGATAGTGTCGACCAGTTCTTTCTTGCCAGCCAGAACGCACAGGTTCTTACACGCTCTTGAGCTGAAGAAGTATGTTTGTTAGCTGTTTCAATGAGTGAACAGTCCACTGAAACAGCACAGCATAGGTTAAATGCAAGCATGCTACCACATTCAGATGCTTTCCTTAAATACACCATTACAGTTATTCATTATACATTGTCTAAATACTTTTTCTGCCTAGCACTAAGATTAGTTTGCTGATACAGTTGTTTACCTGATTGCATTGGTGGCTCACCTTTTTACCTGGCTGTTTTCTTTGCTTGCCAGACAACAAGCATGCATCTTTTCACAGTCCTAATATGTAGAATGAATGTTTTAGGTATTGCATCCTAGAAATTGTTAAAGAAAATAGAGAAAACGCTGTCTTGTTTATAAAAGGGAAGTTGGGTACAGTTATGATTTCTTCAGTGGTGGTCAGACTATAAAACGTCATAGGATGGATGATAGATTCCCTCAAGAGAGGTGTTTACAATCTGTTTAGTTTGTGTCCTAAGAGTAAAGTCATACATAACATCACTGGTCATAAAGGTGTTACTACAGAAGTTGTTGGAATATTGTAGGAGAGATGTTTTAAAACAGTTTTCCACAAAACACGGTGAAAATAGTTAGTGACTTGAGATGAGCTGGCAGGAGATTTAACACATAAGGAAATACAAAACTAAAATTTAACACAGACTTTCAACTCTGATCAAAGAATCAACTACACCTAGAAAATAGACCCAAATTCAGCTCTGGCATAAATGGAGGCAACTCCCATAAAATCTGTGGTTATGTCCACATGTGCCAACATTAAATTTGGCTGTCAAGAGACAGCTGAAGCCTGAGGTGAAGTAGGAGGTAACTTGACACTAAAAGCAGGTATGTGTCTTCTAACAAACTGGCCAAGAGACGTTTGCATAGGATTAATGTGAAATTGGTTTCAGTTCATGAGAATTTTTTAAAATTAACTATTTTTAAGACTAGGGAAAGAGAGTTTGTCTTCAGAAATAATTACTTTACTTGACTTGTGCCTCCTTAAAATTTTAACTTTGTTAATACTCATTAAGGTTGCGTTCATTTGGGTGTTTGCCAGAAAACCAGTTTAGCAATGCCAGTGAACAGTAATGATGAATTATGCAGGGTTGAAGGAGGTTGGTCCCAGAATGTTAGAGAGACAAGCTGGATGAAGTTAAGACCTGAAGAAGAGCTCTATGTAAGATAAAAAGCTTGTGTCTCACCAACAGTAGTTGGTCCTATAAAAGATATTACCTGACCCACATTGTCTGAGGAATAATGAATGACATAATTAGCCTAAATTCAGATAAATGGAGATACATTTGATTAATGCCTAGTGGTAGAGTGGATGTGAAACTCTACGCTCTAACATTTTCATATAAAGATGAAATGGACAGATTTTTCAAAAATAGTGAGCACCCAGGATCTCTCAATGACTTCAGCTGATATTGCTGGATAACCAATCAATGAAAATTAGCCCACTTAGTTGGGAGTCTACATTTTTTTTTAAAGTGGCACTTTATTTTGGGTGCTTCAGTATATAGGTGCCCAACTTGACACAACCCGAAGGACTCTGATTTCTAGGAAATGTGTGCTTGGTGCGTTCTGAAAATTAGGCCTGAATCTTGGTCCTATATCCTGTTTGTCTCCTGCTTTTGAAAATATTGGTCTTGGTGTCTGTCTAGCTCAACAAATTTTCCTTATTCTGTCATCTCAAGCAACTATCAGCATTTTCTTGACAATACAAACACATTTTCTTTTTTTTTTTTTCATTCTTTAATGGATTACTGCTTGTATCAATGATCTACATTTAAAAATGAGTGGACTGCAAATATTCCCATTGGAAATGGAATATTTTAAAATATCTGCTGAGAATTAATATAATACTGCTTTCAGAGTAGAGCAAGATAGGGCTTTCATATACTGAAGTTTCACTAATACCACTTTATCTTGTTGAGTAATACTATAAACCTTTTTTAAATTTTTGCACCAGATCCTGCAATTCTTCTGTAACACTTGTTGTGCATTACTGCTTTGGTGTTTGGGGGAAGGATAAAAAGATGAACTGCTAAAGTGGACAGGGTTTAAAATTACAGACACATCACTTTCCTTTGCAGCCACAATATGTTTGTTTTGGCAGTCTGTATTCTCACTGAAACACACAACTGTTCCTTTTTAGTAATTAGTCATTGTTCTACATCATACTTTTATGAAGTATTAGTGTATTATTTATTATTCATGGTCCTAGAAAAAGTTACTCTTTCACTATACCGAAACGAATAGAAAATATTTAAGCTAGCCAGTTACATAATTAACAATTAATAATAATGTACTGCATATGCTGATAGAAATAGTATATTTAAAAATGATAGAATGGTCTGTTTGGCCATGACCCATAAGAAATTTAGACAGATTTTATGGGAGTGTGCAGGTACTTTAATGGCTGTGCTGTTGCATATCTTTCAGTGCATCATTAGTGTGGATAGTTGCCATAGATCCTTCCCTGCTACTGTTTGTATTTACCTGGGCTTGTGCTAAGCTTTTCCACATGGTGGATTTTTATCCTCAACTTGCTCCCCAAAAAGGTTTCTATAATGTGTAGAGAGCCAACTTATAAAGAGGGACTCTGGTCCCATCTGTTCATAAATTCATCTAATTCATGCATCTTGTATAAGAAATCTAATGATTCTTTTGAACAGCTCAAATGTATGATAGTGTCACAGCATTAGTGCCCAAGAGTTGGTTTACCTTGATTAGCAGAGCAGTGAGCTAGACACCTTTTTAAAAAATGTGCTGTACAATTGTAATGTCAAATAGATGCAAAATGCTGCGCATTGCCACCGTTCTGGAAAGAAAATGCTGACCAACTGTAAGGCAGGCTCATCAATTTGGTTTTATATTCAACAACTGCGTGCCAATTTCCTAAAACTTGTTTTGGGATTTTTGTAGCACTTAAAATAAATAAATAAATAAAATAAAAATAAAAATTTCACATGCATTACTTTGAAGCACCTACCCCGTCATGTCTCCCTCTAAGTTAGGAATAGTCAAATTCTGACAAATTTAACAAATAAAATTATTCAATAATAATCTGAACCTTGTGTGGCTTAAACTACTCTTGGACGTCTGAGGAAAATGCATTGAGCCAAGGCTTCAGAGCAATTATGTATGTTCTAATGTTTACTTTTATTTTTTTAATGCAGTGTAATAAGATTGTTTTATAGTTGTGCAGTTTTGTCTTTAATTTGCTGCTTTACTTATCCAGTGCTTGTCTGTTTTCCAGTCATGCTTGTTAAAAAGTGGAGGCCTTTTCTTTTTTCAGGAAAAAAGAAAAGAATATCACCAGTAGCTCCCTTCTATCTTTTAACCAAGGAAATACTGGTTCCTCAACTGGAAACAAACAATGGTGATTGGGTCATTTTAGACTTTCATATTAGTTTTTTGCAAGTTTAAGAAGAAACTTGTCCATTCATGGAAAATCTAGTCTTCTCAGAACACAGCAGCCCTATTAGTCTGTACATAGAGAAGTTATCCTCTCACTCCTGTCCTTGAAGATCTCCACGGTCTCCCCAGAATGTTCTTTATCCACGAGAAAATAACTTTGTTCATTAGTAAAGTCCTTAAATCCCACATTTCCATCTACTTCTGAAATACTTCCTTTTATCTTCCTTCTTACTCTTTTTCTAGATCAGATCTGGCTTCTTGTTAGTCCTGTGATTCCTCCTTTTTGTCAATTGGTCTTTTGTTGTTGCTGCAGCAGCTCTCTGGAGCAATTTTCCTGCCTTCCTTTGCCTCATCCATTCTTCTGTCCTTTTAAAATTAAGTTCAAAATCTGCCTAATTGTTGCCTTATATCTATAAATCATTGACTAGTTCTCTCATACCAGCAACTGCAATTACCAGCCCTTCATGCCTTTTCATATTGCCTGTCACCATCTACAATTAGATCTTCTTATTGAAACATTTCCTTTGTAAGCCTAGGAGAATTAAGTTCTGTGTTGTTGTATTACAAGATTGTGCCTAAGGTAATCTACTCCTGCTGAATAAAAGGCCATCTTTTAGTCACTGGAGGAGCCAGTGTTTTTCAGAGTTGCAAATAGGTGCCTTCACTTTCAGTTAATATTTTCAGCTGAAAATGGTGGCAATTTCTCTCACAAATTTAGTAGACTTACCTTACCACAAAAACTGAAAGTAACTTGCAATGCAAGGTCCAGAGATGTAGAAGCAGGAAATTTATACCCTTCAGGGTTGTTGAAGCTTTTTCAACTGATGCAGCTAACAAAAGCTGAATTAACCCTGATTTTTTTTAGAAAGCAACTGCTTTCACAGTGAGTACAAGTCAAGAAAATAATGTCTTGATGTTTCAGAGATTTTTGGGCACTTGCAACTGCACCATGAAGTCAGTGGGAGCTAGGAGTACACAGAAACCCTGAAAATCAGGCGAAAAGGTTTTGCAGTCACACAGGGAAATAAGGATTAAGTTTGCGGGGAGGTGGTCAGAGGAGACATGTCCGCTCCTGATGCCATATAGCACTCCTTACCTGCACTTCTATAAAAGTTTTCCTCTTTTCTTCTTAAGATAAATTCAGCTTGGTCATTTCATAGGTTGCTCTACCTCCTGAGTTTAAGATCTTCGATCTGTTCTTGATTGCTTGAGTTTCTAGGTAAATAACATAGGATACAATAGTTTTCTGAAGCTTCTGTGTGTGCACTTGTCTTCTGGGGTCAGTTTAAAAATCAGATAATTCTAAATTGTTAGGAAAGAAATACTTAAATGGATTGTGTGTATCTAGCTCCTTTTCTTTTTGACTTTTCAAGATTTAAAAGAATTAAGTGTGATTTAGTTGTTTAAAGGGAATCTTAATGCAGGGCAACAGAGCTGAGTATGGATGCCTATCTAACCAAGTTTGTTTTCAGCTATCAGAATTCTTGATTATCATTGTAAATAAATCTTTGGTGCAGCTGAGCTCAAATTGGGAGGGTGTGTAGGGGTATGATATACTCCTCACTGTAGCCGGTTGAAGAAAAAGTGGGAACAGAATATGCCATTGCTGTTTTCCTCTTTTTGAGGACTGGATGTGCCAATGTATTGTATCATGTCAGTCCTTCCTTCCATCTCCTTTTCATTGGGGGGTGGGGGTGGGGATCAGATCCCTATGTTTTCCCCCCAAAAATCGAGTGAATCATTACTTACCAGAAGTCGACTTTTGCCAACTTGTTTGTCCTGAGAAACTATAACTAAAAATAATTTCATGTTGAAAGATGCCCTTTTATTACCTGTAATATAAAATATTTCCTGAGGACTAGCAAATACAGAGTTTGTTTGGTTTTTTTGGAATCTGTGGTACTGATAAATAAGTACTAATCCTTCAGACTAGAATAATGGCTATAGTACTTTACAGAGCACTATTTGTCTCTATGTAGACATTGACGTTTTAGAGTTTTTACTCTTATCTTTATTAAGACACAGAACTGTTTGAGGCTTTTGCATGTTTATGCATTTAACCTTTCGGACCATACTTTGTGGATACAGTAAAGGTTCCCATGTAATACAGCGTCATTAGCAGTCAGTCTGCTTTATGTTCAGTTTTTCAAGTATCTTTCTTGACTTAAAAAGGCCTCTGTGTGCTACATACCTTGTTCACAAAACTCCAGGTTTTATATCTACCTCCTAGTCACCGTGATAATCTTTGTGGTTTTACAGTTGCATTTAAGGATAATAAAATGTATTTCTCTTCACTAATGTGGTGTATAAGACTCTGTAATAAGGGAAACTGTGCATGTGCATGTGCAGTAATTTGTCTATAGTCAGTGCATAAACTGAAGTGATTTTTTTCTACTCTGTCATCTGTTTAACTTATTTTTTTGTTTTTTTTGCTTTACACTTTTAATGGCTTAAAACAAACTGCTGTACAACGAATATAATGAAAACAATTAATAGAAGTAATGTTTGAAGTGTTATAGTGATTTGTTTCTCTGATGTTTCAATACATTTGGGAGTCAAAGTACATCTAGAAATGGTTCCAAAGTAAATTCAGAATAAAACAAAGACATATCAAGTCAAATTTTTTCTTTTTTCAAAATACGTATTGGAAAAATCCTGACTTTGGATGTAATTATGCAAACTTTGTAAAATTTTGAAAGATAAACCTTTATTTTTTGTGTTAAATTAAATTAAATAATGTGCAGTTAAAAAAAATAAAATTAAAGTCAGTTGATCATATGGAGTGTAAAGAAAGTTACCAGTTCTTTAATGATTGCTATTCATATTCAGTAACTGTGTATTATACGGGTGAGAAATCTACGAATAGGGCGTGTATTTTTCTCTCCTAAATGAGCAGCAGGGTAGCTGCCCTTAAGTCATTGCCTGAGCAACATTATCTAATCTAAGTGGCGTGCGCTAGTTCTTTGCACAAACATTTAAGATGACAATGTAAACTGATTTGACTGATGGTTCTTTTGGATTAAATCAACACTGATGAATTATCTGTAGAAAGACGAAGGGAACAGAGTGAGGGCATGAATATTGCTAAATGTTTTAGAAAGTGGATACAAGAATGAAGAATGTACTAAAATGGTAAAGAAAATTGTGGGTATTCAGTAGCTGGATGGCAAGCTGCAGATGTGGTTGATTTAGAATAGTTTGGTACTTGAAATTAGTGATGATTTTGGGTTGTCAGTGTAAGGGAATTAGAAATAGCCAGTGTAAGGATGACAGCAAGTGCTATCCTACTTTGGCGTATGAGGGGGGTGGTTTTGAGGATGAAGCTTAAAATATTCCACATAACTTTTAAATTTATAGAAAGTGAATTAGCTTATTAGTACAGACACTAAAAGGGCTTGAGTAGAAAATCTAGGAGATGACGAATTAATGGGAAACTTGCTTTTTTCAGTAAGAATTGTTGCTTGTGTGTATTTCACTGGTAGCAAAGCCACCACGATTGCAAAATATATTTATAACTTTAAAGTTAATGGCAGTGGTGTGTATGTAATCAAAATTCCCCATTGGATTTGGGGAGGGGGGAACCTGTGCAACAAGGTGATGAGTCTGAACAACATTTCAATGAACTTGAGGTTTGGACTCCCTGAACTGTGGGCCAGTTGGGCATTAGGTTTCTAGGGAAAAGAAACCTGCAAGTTTAACAGCTTTATAAATGTGGCTTCCTGAAAGTGCTTGGTTATTGAAACTGAAAGGATGCAGATGCCAGTGTTCTCTAGACCCACTTGCCAAGAGTACCATGTCTTTAGACAATTGTTTTTATCATAAGCGAACTTCATCTTTGTACTAAAGAATGCTTGGCTCCTGAGCATGGTGTTTAACCCTTGGTAGTGTATAGTTTGTCATTTAGCCCTGGAATAATAAGCGGAAGAATCTGATTAAAAAAAATTAGAAGCCTTTCCAATCCAAAAATTACCTATAATAGCTGAACTCTTAGCTTGTTGTTTACAGGTTGTAGCTTCCTTTAATTGCTTAGGACAGGCCAAAACTTAAAATGCTGCACTGGTGCATTGTAACACTTCGAAGAAGATGTTCTAAGCTGACAGGAGACAGTTCTGCTGTTTTAGACAATCCGCTTCCCTGAGAGGCGGTAACTGTTGAGGGGAGAAGCGCTTCTGCTGACATAGTGCTGTCTACATGTGGGGGTAGGCTGGTATAACTGTCGCTCAGGAATGTGTATTTTTCACCCCTTGTGCAACCAAGTTATACCGTTATAGGTCTGTAGTGTAGACCGGTCCATAGGCTCTTACTTCAAGCGCCGCGTTGTTTGAATGCATATTTGTGGATGTCTGAGCAGTTGGTGTGACTTCTAGATTTTATGCTTTGATTATTCAGATGCAAATTTTATTATTGTGGTTTAATTTTAATTTTAGAACATCGTTTTGCTTAGTAGTTTCTTTCTAATTATGTTTACCATAGACCTAAACTATATAAGCTATGTCTGTTTGCTGCATAGGTCTTATTCAGTGCAAACAGAAGCTCTAATCTCTGTAATATGCTGAATATTTCCTACAAGGCCCTTTCAACTCTTGATGAAATAATTGGGAGTTAGCATGCACAACAGCTTTAAGTAAGTTCTCATCTCTCACGATCCAATACAAAATTCAGATATCACTTGAATGGGTTGGGGATGTGTATTTATATAAAGTGTGCCCTATCACACCCATATAAAAGGAACATATTAAAGATAGACATAAACAGCAGCTGGACTGCAACATCAGATTACAGAAAGGAATGTTACTATGGGATGCTGAATACAGAACAAAATGGCTCCTGTTTCCTATCCAAAGCTTTATAAATATATTAGAAATAGATTCTTCTTTAGGAGTATTGTCTACACTAGGACTTTGGGCATGGGGGAAGGAATCATCAGAGTTTAAAACTGTGATTTCTTTCTCTCAACTTAATAGACGTGGGCAGCAAATAATAAGATGTTTTGTAAGAAAGTGGTGCTCGTGTGGCTGCATATCTTTTTATGGTATTCTGTTAGTTTTTAAGCTGGCATAATATTACTTAAAGTCAACTTTTTGGTCAGTGTTGCCTTTTAAAACTGTTATATTGCTATAGTGTTTAATGAACCTACAAATGTGGGACTGTTGTATTCATTTGCACTCTGTCCGAGGTGATGCATTCTTTTAATTCTTCATAGTATGCCAGAGTTGTAGACAGGGGAAGAGTCTCCCTAATGCAATACAAGAAAAATACACTGAAACAAGCAAAATGAAAACCCACCAAATTATTAATTAAAAAGCAATCCGGCAAACTTTATTTTCCCTTTTTTGGTTTACTTAAACTTACAATAATACAAAATCCTTGATCTTCATGCACTTAATTGACATTCTAATTTACAGTAAAAAGCGTATCAAATAAATCTCATTAACTTCAGTCCATCTCACTATAGGGAACGGACTTTGTCTAGCCCCTATTCCTGAAATGTTTCCTGCTTTTACTTATTAAGACTTTTTTCCCATAAATGAGATGTCATTCATAGACATGGTCTTCATGTGACTATTTGTTCCATTCTCTTGTTGCTGTTGCAAAACTTCAAGAGTCTTCCTAAAAAGAAATCTTCAAGGATCCTCTACTAGATACAGTCTTGGGAATTGATAAATAGATTCTTGAACATCATTATTTTAGGAGTGACTTTTTGATGTCTATTAAAATTGATGTGCATGTTAAATATTTACTACATTTGTTATAAAACATTTTGAAATATGTATTCCTTTTGAAGCTGCTACTTTTGCATTTGCAGTGCAGATGCACAATTCATAACTAAAAATGAGTGGTTCTTGGGCTTCCAAAGATATCCATGTTCTTTTGTGAATGGGACCTTCATTTCCCCATTCCTAATACATGCTTCACAAGTGGCTGGCTGGCCTTGTAAAGGAGCAGATGGTATATCAAGAATAGTTTGCAAGGTATGCTGGCCAATGTTTGTGGATAGAGGAAGGAAACATCAATATAGGAATCTGAAAAATCCCTGGTAAAAGAAGGGAGAGACCCCAAAGTGATTTAGCATGTTTATATAAAAGGCTTTTAAAATATAGTTGCTCAGAAGATGTTTGATAAAAAGATTAGAATAAGATTTTAGGCCACAGTTTTTAATCTAGATTTGGTGGAAGAATGCTCTAAAAATACCTGTATCTGGTTATTTCCACCTGCAATGTTGTTTTAAAAAAGGCAGTAGAAGAGAATAAAAGAGGCAGTCTAGAGACCTCTAAAAGAGAATCGGAAAGTTCAATGAGATCTCATTTGCTGCCTGTTTAGCTAACCATAATTAAAAAATGCCTGAACGATTCTAATAGCACATGATTCAACTGACAAGCACTAATTGCTCTATATCAGGCCAAAAGATGATGAATATTGTCAAGAAAACCACAAGTCAGACAAGCTGATTCTCTTTTAGTTTGACACCATGTTCCCTTGTACAAACCAGTTTTTACTGGAGTCTTTCCAGCATCAAAAGAAAATCCTCGCCTTCCCATTAATTTTCATTGCTGGCAGGCCTGAGCTGTTTGTGATGAGTCACTTTCATTACTATTGCTGTCTTGCTAACATACAAGATTGTGTAAAGACAAAAATGTAAACAGGTTTCCCAACTTTCTTCATGCCCTTTTAAAAGAAATCCTTTATAGTTAAGACTTACCACACTTTTACACTAGTGTATGAAGCATGAGGCATTAAAGAACTGATTTATTTTCCCCCTAGGTAAACTCTATATTTGCATTTAGTTTCTTGAACGTGTTGGATAGGGAGGCTAAACAGATTAATGCTTTTTTTTTCCCCATGGAAGATTAGGCGGAGTGGTAATTGAAGAAAACTGCAACCTTTCTGACACAGGCAGTATCGATAGATAAATATGTATTAGCTAATATTTCCTTTTAAAATTGTAATGATATATTCTTTAAGGTTTACTTATGTAAATTTAGTCTTTGCTGTGAAAAGCTCTGATCTTATTATATAGCTGTTGCTATCTTGCAGGATTTAGTGCAAAGTAGAGGGTGTCTATCTTCTGCCATGTCCCCTGGCTTCTCAGCAGGTTGTTTTGCACCTTTTGATAGCTGCTGGCCCTGTCTCTATCCAAATTGAAAACCTCTCTCCTGCTGCTTGAACTTAAATCTCATGTGACCTCAAAAGATTCATATACAAACAGCAGGCGATACATTTTCTCTTCACCCCATTCCGCTAGTCAGGGCACAGTTGTGGAATGTGTTCTGCTAAGAAGTGTGGAGAGGGGTATGGCTTGAATAGTGCAAAAGGATAAGACACAGCTTGCTTTCCTCGGAGCCTTATAAAATGGCAGATGCAATGCATTTAGGTAAGTTTTGGCTTTTTATATTAAAATCAATATTACTTATGAAAGGAAAGATACTATTTTTTTCTTACAAACTGAGATGGTTCTGTAATTTAACGAAAATGGACACCTAATTTAAGCTAACTTTCTCTTGATCTTGTGTTAGTTTCATAGTCCTCCCTGAAGTTCAGTGACACTAATAGAATTACTAATTATTTTTTATGAGGATTTAGTTATTAAATAATTTTATACTATTGGAACAGTTTTAATGTAGCCAGTTTTACTGTATTGGAAAGAAAACAAAACCTGAACTGTTCAAAGGTGAGACGACTTTTAAATTTAACTCTTGATTAAAACCTACAAAATAATTGTTCTAAATCCTCAAAAGTGATGAGTGATTTTAGGTGCCTCCATGTGTTCCATGTCTAACCTGAAGCCTATTAAAAAGGGCCTGATTTTCAGAAAGTGCTGATCACTAACCTTCTGAAACTTTAACCTTTTTCCATATGTTTCAAGTTGGGGATCCAAATATGGAGGTATCCAAGATCAGTAGTAATTTTTGAAATTGGACAACTACAGAAATGGAACTAGAACATAGAAAGTGGCTGGTGAGGAATGTTTTTTTTTTTTTTCCTAATAGGAATGTAAGGTTGGAGATAGGGATTGGGGAAGGGTGAACAGGGAGCATGGGAAGACAACTACTGTAATTTTCTCTCTAAGAAAGATGTCAGACATACATTTATAAACTACTTTTGTTAAAAATGGTAAGAAGTGGCAACTTGATCAAGTGATCTGATAGTGCATGTCCAAGACTTTCATTTCCTGATTAGCCTGTGCTGTGTTAGAACAGAGATTATACAATTGAACATCTCAGGGGTTGTTAATGATTTGATCTTTGGTCACAGAAAAAATTTTGCCATATTTTTAAGCCAGAACAATATGAAATGTGTGCAAAGATCACAGTAATCATGTGACAGTAAACTAAACACTCCTTTCAGTAATTATTAGGCCAGGGACCATGTTTTTGTATGTGTTTTATATAGTATTCAGCATGATGAGGCCCTGATTCTAATTGGGGCCTCTCTGTGTATGCTACTGTAATATCTACATTACATTTTTTTATTGTTTATAATTGTGGCAATATATGGGGCATTTGCATTGAAGTCTTTTTGGTAGACCTTGGCTCGCTCTTGTGGTCCAATTAGTGATTAATTCCTAAGAGAGGAATGTCTTGGCTTTTCTTCAGTATTAGAGTAGGTTATCTTTTTGATGATGGAGGTGAGAGAACTTGAACTACTTTGAAAACCTAAAATGTTAGTTTTCTTCTCTTCTACCAGTATATCTTGGTAAAATGTATTGCAGTTGTTTGTAAGGGACAAAAATAGTTTGCTTGCCATACATCATGTGGTGGAAGGTTTTGCATTTCTCACTATTTTTTTCAACAAAGCTAACCAACACATAAATATTACCCAAAAATAATTGGGAACCCTGGCTAGATCTTCCTTGAATGAAGTTTATAGTGACACCTAGCATCAAGAACCCCTCATCGTGAGATGGTCTTCTATGAGAATGCATGACTTCTTTACATGCTGCATAGGTGTTACCATGTGTTCTGTTTTTGTAGCCAGAGCAGCTCTGGATTGACTTTCAGATTTATGCCCTGACTCTAAAGCTGACCTGTATCTAGAAACAAAGGGGTTTGTTTTACAGATGAATCTCAGGCTTCTGATTGTAGCTTTTGGGAATTCACTTCAGTCTGACAGTAAGTACAGGGACTTGCTAGTATCACCTAGAGAAGCCTTCTGAATTAATTTTTGGATTACAGACCTTTCCACAAAGCACCTTCAATGTTTTAGGCTAGGTAATTAAAGGAAATGCCAGAAGTAAATTTTTGTCTTTCTCTCAACATGTGTACTAGACTAACTTGCTCGTTTTTCAGAGTTAATGTGGGTGTAGATCTAACATGGAGGTGTTTAAATGGACGTCTGTTTGAAAGGAGCAGTTTCCATTGACAAGCAACCATTTTAAATTTTGCTGGATTTAGGCCCAAACCCTCAGTAGGTAGCTGTTAACAGGATCCCATATATCTTAGGCTCATTTATCCAGCCTCCCTCCTTCTTTTATTTTGTTTTTTAAGAGGAATGTAATATTTTTTTATTTCAGTGCTTTTGATTGGATTCACTGGGTAGTAGACAATACCAAAAACTCAATCTACTTCAAGAGCACTTTTCTTGGAGATACATCATCCCAACCTCAAAAGAAGCAGACAGTGTCGGTTGGCAAGAAATACATTAATAAATTGGCTTTTTCCTTCTCCTTGCCATTTGAATTTCTCACGAAAGGTTGCTACCTTTTTTTTCAGTTACTCTTTATTTTCTTGTTTAAGGTTTTGAATGGGAACATCTGCAGTGCATTGTTAGCTCTCCTGATTGAATGATTAGAGGCTGGGGAGGGTGTTTAGCCTGTGAGTTTATATCATTTTCAGTGATTAAAGTCTGCGTAGAAAAGTATATCATGCAAAATCTAAAAAGCGCCTATTCTTTTTCTCTCTGTCTAGTTAAAGCATTTCTTGTCACAGTCATAACTTTTGGCCTTAATGTTTAGGGTAATTAATGCCCATAGTAGTTACTGGGGATTGTATAAGATGAAAGCAGGAAAATGTATACCAGGAATAACTTGATATTTCAACACAAAATGATAACAGTCTGTCACTAGATTAAAAGACTGTTCATGACAAGTTATAGAAGCTTGTAAAATCTTACATAAAAAGTGTTGTACCCTAATTTTACTGCTTCATTAAATGGAAATAAAGCACTTATTCTATTCAAAAACAAGTGTTCTGGAAATTTCCCTAGAACTTTTTGTTGGTCACGAGAATTTAGCCAAGTTTTCTTTTCCTCGGTAGATTGGTTTTACAGTAAGAGCCTTTAAAACTCTACAACTTCTAAGGCACCTCTGACAAAGCTTTGTGCACATGCTACCATAATCTGTGTGTACAGATGGTCACTTTTTAAATCACGCTATTTCAATAATTGTTTAGGGGAGAAGGGAGGGAGGAGGAGGAGGAGGAGGACATGAATAGCCTGATGATCAAGTTTTATCTACAAATAAACTTTTAAAGCAAATAACTTCGGATGCTTAAGAAGCAGGTTGATAACTCATATTATTACTTGGAATTTTGTTTTTGTCTTACCTTTGCTGTAGTTTAGTTAATGAGGTGAAAATTTGATGATGATGAAAATATACAGTGGAAATATTCTAGAAACCTTTTTGTATTCCTGGCACTTACATTTCTTTAAGTATGTGCATACTTGTTGCTCTAATATTTGCTGTACTCTCCATAAAGGGAGGGAATCTCTGGGGTACTGAGCACCTCCTGTGAGGTGATGAATTGAGGTCACTCAGGCTTGATCTACACTTACCTCTATGATTCAGCAGCAGTCGACAGGAGTTTGCAAAGTACGCAAAGAACTTGCGTAACTCCTGTCGACTTCTGATGTCTGCGCGTCGTGTTCACTGCACCGTGCCGATGGGAACTGTATTCCCATTGACACAGTGCTATGCCTCTTGCAGGGGTGGATTAATAATGTCAACTTCTGGATCGACTGAGCGGATCTTCACTGACTGCTCAGTCGATCCAGATAAGTTGATCTAACAGTGGCAACTTTGCTGCTATCAGTGTAGACATAGCCTCAGTACCTTGCAAAATTGCCCCCAAAGCAATAGAAAAATATACAATACAATAATAATGCACTGCAATCATATTGCACCTCCCCTCTGAGGATCTTGTAGTGTTTTACAGAGATGAATGAATTAAGCTTCATTTCAGTATTTCCATTTTACAGATGAGGAAACCGCCACAGATCAGTTATAGCAAGAACTTTCAGAAATGACTACTGATTGCATTAGTACCTAACTTGAAATGCCTTGGAAACTATTTTCAGAGGTGCTGCCTCCCATCCATACCCTCCAGTTGAAGTCAAGAGCTGAGAGTGCTCAGCACCTTTGAATACCTGGCTTAGTGTCTGTGTGGCCAGCCAAAATTTGAGGCTAAAATCTGAGGTACCAAAAACTAGAGGCTTCTTCTGAAAATGTATCTGACTTGCTCTCAGTCAGTTACAAATTGGAGGGTTTAACTCAGGAGTCCTGACTCTGAAATGCCTCTGCCCGCTACCCTACTGACAGTTTCTCAGGGAATATCATCTAGTTTAGAAAAGTGGAAATATTGGCTATTGTTCCTGAGGAAGAGATTTTCCATGCATTTGATTATATGTTATGATTAGTATTTTGTGAGGGTGATTATTCATTGAATAGAACAAGTTCTATATTGTTAGGCTGTACTGCTAGCTCTATGTGAGAGGTAAAAGCAGGATTTTTGGAGTTTTTTTTTTCCTTTCTTGAGGACATAGCTATCAGCTTACGCCTTAGTTTTATACGTTAGCTATGTTACCTCTGCAAAGTGAATTTCTGTATTGAAAGAGAATGTCATTTGTAAGGGAGGAGCTGTTCAGCATTTAGCTAATATTCCTGGGCATTGTGTTTTGGACTTTCCAAATTGGATTGGATGTTGTGATTGAAAAGATTGTCAGCACTATGTAAATGAGAAAGGGAAGTGAAAGTGCATCTCATGCAGATAATTTCTATGTAGATAATTTGCCATAAAATTTATATTGAAGTACTTAAAACCTTCAGAGATTTATTCTGTCTAGGGAAAGGTGATTTATGTGGTATTAAAACACTTTTTATGTTTCAGTCCTTTAGATTTAATGTTTATTGCCTATAAAAATGAAATCTTCCTGTGGATATTTAAAAGTTTTGGTACTGTGTGAAATATATTCATCTTAAAATCTGAAATGCTTTGGAGATGCAGTAACTAAGTAGTGGAGTATTACTTTAGATTCCCTAACCTAGATGGTTCAGGCTCACTCTAGTATTAAGTCTATTATGTAGATATTGCTCTGCTTACGTCAGAGGCATGGTGAGTGGGAGTATGTATTTTGTGAAATCTGAGGAATTTTGTCACTTCATTTTAGCTGACCATTGTGAGGATACCTCATATTGGTTCTTAAACAGAATTGGACCCATTGTGTGTAGCCACAGTACAAATATAGAGGCAGACTTGGTCCCTGCCCAAAGGAATTTTAATCTGAAGGCCAGATTTTAGTCCAATCTACACCTCAACATAGCTCTGTAAAGAGGAGAGGAGTCTTTCTACCATGTAGACTGTTGCTTATGGATAGGGTAAGCAGGCGTTACATGCCTGTTACATTCCCTTGAGCAGGCAGGTGAGGAGTGGGTTTGAGCCATTGCTCTTAGCTCTTGTCAACTGGTCAATGCATTTAAAGTGGTTCTGGAGGAATGGGATGCTAATAATCTCATACTGGTAAAGATAATCAGCTACTGCTACTCAAACTTCTCTTTCTGAGCAAAAGGAAAGCAAGGAAGGAATTACGCTTCTCTGAAGCATAATTTCTAACCTAGGAATGCTCCTGTGGTATCGCCACCCTCTGCAGAGGGCAAATTGTACAAAGACAGTCAGGCTTTAAAAACCTTCACAACTTACGAAGTACGTTAGGAGAGAGAGAAACAAATCAAACGTAAACATTTATATGAGTTTTGTACGTTAACTTTCACAGTGGTGCCATTAAAAAACAAACCAATCCTATAATAGATAGCATTGACTTTCCTGCATTATTTTCAGTTTTTAAAGTGTATGCTGCAACAGAACTTTTACACAAGGGCACCTGCTGCACAGTAGGACAGCAAAGCTAATAGAAATTGGGAGCAAAGTTTGGCAAGTTCTGTTGACATTTTGATCCAAAGTCTGTGTAATTCTGTACACTCCTTCCATTCTTGTACTTTAAATTTAAGATTAATTTATATTTAACCAGGTCTTTGGTAATTTGGGATATGGTTAAAAATACAGCAGTTCTGAGGGTTATAAAAAAATGCTTGAAGTTTGCATTACCTCAGATTTTAATGTAATAATTCACCTTTTTCAAATTTTGTTCTAGAGTGAATTTAATTCTCCTGAGAGGTGTTAACTTGATTGCACTGAAGTCCTCCCTTTAGCCACTGCACAAGTACAGCAAGTGAGCGGCAGTACAAGCTTTCTCTTATTGTCCTACACTGGGCCTCAATCCTGACATGAGAAAAGACATAATTCAAACATTAAATCCTCCTGGAGCCAAGTGAATGGCAAAAGTTCAAGTATGAACTTTGGTGACGCTTCCTTGGGGTGTAAAAGGCTGGGTTCAGATTCAGAAGGCCTAGGAAGTGGCCAGATATTGCAGCAATAATATCTTAAGTTTCCTATAGCAAAATGAAGCACTTGTTGTGGTACATTCTGTCTGGTCATTTTGTGCATCATTTAAATATTGGTGCCAACTGCTAATCCTTCAGGGTGGAGGGTAAAACATGGCATAGTATATAAATAAAGGATAGCCGGTAAGGAGTAATTTAGTTATTAGTAAGCAATGTGAGGCCCCGGAAAGTGCATGTGGGAGATAGAAGGTGGTATTGTTTCAGAATGGTCAACTGAAAATTGCACTGTTCACATGCTATCATAGTCAAACGTTTGGATGCTACTATTGGTTGAAGAGTTTGGGGTAAGTTCCTTGTATTTAAGTTTTTCTGACCCGCCTCCTCTGAAGGTTCAGTCATCCTCTTTGTTGCGAGAAGTGTTGAATGTCTTTGCGATTACCTTTTGCTTTTTTCCTTTTCCTTTTCACATCTATGCAAGATCTCAAAGAAAAATTAGGATCCCAGAAAGCGTAAGGGGAAAATATTTGTTTTCTTTGTTCGTTCTTTTTTTGTGGTGGATTTTATGTGCTCTTAAACCATCAATTCTGAGATGCTGGCTCTAAGTCCTGGGAATGAAACTTTCACAAAAGAAACATATCTGTATTCAAAATAGGCCTGGTTTGTATTGTGTGAATTTGGTACTCCTTACATAACCATCTGGCAAAATTACATCTTTCCCTTCAGCAGAAATGTAATTTTATTAAACCCTTGTCAGAAGGCACATGGACATCTCTTCAGCATTGCAAAACTGGCTAAGGGTGTAATTTGTGGTGGTTTTGTTTTTCTCTGAAGTGTCTGGTCAATGTCAGAGGTAGGATACTAGGGGCATAGTTGGCATAAACTTACTTGAAGAAATTGGTGAAATATATGTAATGCAGCAAACAGACCAAAAATTCAGACAGACAGCCTGGGTTTGGGCTCTTCTTCCCATTTTAAAAGGGGCTTTGGAGGAGGTTCACCAGTCCCAGCAGAGGAATGGAGAAGGAGCACCAAGGTCACCCAGCAGAAAACTCTGGAGTTTCTAGAAGTGGTGCTGTTTGTCTCCAAAGAGATTTCGATTCAGTTTCCTTGATTTGGAAATCACTGTGTGGCACAGCTCCTTGAATGGATGCAAAACAAAAAAGATCCTTAATAGAGGGACAGCATGCCCCCCTACCATCACCACCAAAGTAAAAATCATGGAACTGTAGGTGACTGCATCTGATAGACTTTCTTTTGCTTGGGGTGGAGGAGGGGAAGGGGATGAAGTAATTTGCTCCATCAGCTTGTAAAACTGAACTAATTGACAGATGATCAGCACTGATTGAGATTGTAAACATACACTGTCTTTGTAGAATTGTTTTTACTGCTGTAAGTGCAAGATATTGAAATGATATCTTCATTAGCCAAAATTTTGGATATAGCAAGGTTGATAATGCTGCTGTAGTTAATCTTTTGTTACCATTACAAATCTCATTTTAGTGTGGTTTATATTCTGTCCTATCTACAGTTGTTACCTCTGGTTCACTGCTGCTCCCACTGTGCAGGATGTAGGGAAAGAGAAATTCTAAAGGATATTTTTATTTTAATGTTAAAATGCTGCACACGTATTTATGGAACAATTAATATGCTAATATATCAAGTTGTTCTGAATTTAAAGAGAACTTTGGGCATTCCCTTAATAAGAATTCCTTATTGTGCAATCAATATTATTGTTAATATACATTAACAGTGTTCAGCAAATTGCATGCTAAATTGTCAATCCATATTAAGAACATTATACAGAATATGCTAACTCTGGCTCTGTTAGCTTCCAAAGCTCCATAATATTTGCTGCATATTATTCTTAATATACATGTACACTATTGCCATAGGGCCTGCCTTTCCATGAATGCACATGTACTAAACTTTTCTTTTTCATGTCACAGAAAATCATCTAAATAAAATATCCATATTATGTTTCTGGGAACAGTTAATTAGAAACTGCACTTTCCATCCCAACAGATGTATTTGTTTTATGTCAGTATAAACTGGTGCTTACAGGAAAGTCTAGTGATCAAGATAAAATATCAAGGACTGCAAAAATCTCTTAAGTCTTCAAAATCTGGCAAATTGTCTAAAAGTCTAAAATTCATAACAACCAGTGTTAGTAGTCTACTCACAAGCATATGCTGTTACTATTCCAAAGGAATATATTACCTAACTGATTCATTCTTCTGGGTTTGGATATGAAGGAACTCTAAGACCTAAGGAAGGTTTATTGTTTTAAGAGACCCTTTAAGTAGGTTAAAACCTAAGTAAGGAAAATGTGCTTGCTTGTATCATACTTATTTCTATAGTTATTTTAAATTTTAAAATGCACCTATTTTATGCACTGGGTCCATATACAAACAACGTTACAAAAATAAATACAAACTGGGTTGGTATCAACAACCATTCCCTTTTCCAAGCCTGGGAAAATGTCTGTCTTATAGCATGCCCTAAAAGTCGTCAGGTTCTGGCTCTATCAGACTAAAGGAGGAAGCAAATTTCAGAGTCAAGGGTCCTCTCTGAAAACACTCTGCCAGAAAACCCCACCATCTTAAGCTATTTATATGAAGAATGATTTAATTTGTTAGTAATTTTTCTCTGCTCTTGCTGTTATTTGTGTTTGTGAATACAGGCTCCCCATCCAGCTTCCTCTGCAGTCCTGCAATGAACTAATCCTGATCTGACACCAGCGTGTCATTATATCGGGTATATTGTAAATATAGCCTTGTGACTGGAATTCAAGAAAAAGAGATGAGTGAAGAGAGTGTTAACCATTATTTAAACACATGCCTTTTAGAAACGAGTAGAAGTGGCAAGTCAAATTGTTAAAATAATTGGAGACAATAACTTGATCGAATTTTCAAGTAAGCTATACTTGCAAGTTTTCCCTAAAGTGCAAGTCCATCTTCAACGTTTTTAAACTAATAAAAACAAGGAAATTCCAAGTTATGACTCCAGCTCTGTCCTTCCAAACCATATGTGCTGTGATACATATGTTAAGACCAAGCACTGTGATCTGCTATAACATTTCTACAGTACCTAAGCACAGTAGGGGAGAATGAAAGAACATGTGACATGCCAGCTAAAATTCAGAATCCCCTCAGCTTTTTTTCTCCCCCCAGTATGTTTACCTTATTGGAATGTAATTAGAAAAACATTCCCTTAGGTTTCTTTTTCAGATATCTATTTATATTTTTTGTTATTAGTTGGGCGTAGGATATTTTTAGGAAAGAAGTTTTTAATAGGTGGCGTTTTATTAGTGGTAATCTCCTTTGGATGCCACAGGGAATGGTAATAGTTGTAATGACAACTTTAGATCAGATAACCGTTCTCCTTCGTGCATAGTCCCATGATAACTGTCTTCAAAGGTGAAGTGAAGTTCTTGCCTTTATCCAAAGCAAGTTAATTGTGAAATTTGGCTGTTCCCTAGTTAGGAGCTTAGTGTGCTATGGATTGGCAGTAATGTTTTCTAAATTACATAAATTAATGTCAGCAAATGAGTTCTTAATTTAAAGAAATACATGTGGATTGATATTTTCAGAAGTTCTGAGCACTTAAAACTCAGATTGAAACAACATTTTGCATGTATGTGTATATTGACTTACTTGTAGCAACATGCACAGTGAGTTATAAATCCTGGTCTGTGTTGTATGGGTTTTGCTCACAGCATGGTTATACCTCATTTATTAGTAAAGCTTAGGTTGGAGAAGAGGAGTAACTCAATACTTGAGCTAAGCTTTGTTCCATCATTTAAAGGATTGAACATGTTTTTTGTTACTTTATCCACTCCATTAAGATTACTTTTTATTTGCACTTGAGACCATGTGAATTATTTAATGTAATCCACTGGTGCCCAGAATCCAGATTTCCAGATACTAACAGAAATAAAACATTACTAGAATTTAATGAACGAATATCATAAAATGTCAGTACAACTTCCTTACCTGAGAGCGGTGATGCCATGCCACCTGACTGAGAGCAAGTTCTGACTAATGACAGCATAATATATTAACTCAGTGAAACTGATTGTTCTAAAATATAAAGACATAAAATTGTCATTGAAATTTTCATTCAGCTGAACTGATTTGGATGTGCTATGTACATTCATCAAGAACTCGCTATCTGTAGATGTCAAAAGAGGCCTTGATTTTTTTTATTTTGTTTTTGTTATCTGTGATCATGATCACTGCATGATGCCAGCAGTGCTTGAGTTCCTGGGACTAATAGTCATCAATGGCAATGCACTGCCCATATGACAGTGCTGCTGTCTGAGAGATGTCACCTTGTACTCAGGAAGAGGGACAAAAAATAAAGTGTACCATGTGGAATCAAGTATGCAACGATTATAGTAATTGTTCTGTTATATTCTCTACTGACAATTACCCCTTAATTAAATTGTCCCCCTGCTATTATGGTAGCTGCTCTTGTGATTATTAGCTTGCTTTTCAAATTGGTCAACTGTTGATCAATTTAGCATGATCAATAGGTGAGAGAGACTGTACAACTTATTTTGTGCAACTTGGCTAAACAAAACCTTAGCTGGCACTTAGCAATTGGTTTTCTGTTGATTTTTCTTATTTTATTTTATTTGGCAGAAAGGGATGTAATTCGATTTGCCATCAGTTATGAGAGTCACAATACTTAAACTAAGTGGGTTTTTTATTTTCTTTCCAAGTAACTAACTGAAGCTAGTTAGATAGAAGTATGGATTGTGAATTGAGTGTGGGGCTGAGTGTCAGGAATTTCCTGAATTCTAATCCAAGTTTCTTGCCACTGTTTGCTGTGAATCCTTGAGCAAATTATTGAAACTGTCTGGGCCTCAGTTTCTCCATCTATAAAACAGGGATGGTACTCTGTCTTAGCACTGTATAACTACTAAAATATTTTGTTTATTTTCTAAATTCTTAGTACAGTGGGAGTGAAATCTCAGTTTTCAGGCCCTCTTAATTTTCACGCTTGATTTAAACCTCTGGTATTAACTTGGCTACATATTGCTGCTGCTGTGGTGGCTGCTTTCAACGTTTACTTTTTAAGTGGGAGAGGCAGTTACTTAATGTGTGGGAAGTCATTTGAGCTACATGTAATGCCCTGACAGTCATAGGCGTGGTCTGGGTTGGATTTCAGAATAAAATAATTGATGTGGCCTATTACAGAAAATGAGAACCAAACTACCATTTCCTCTTTATGGGACAGGTTTCTGTTGAAATTAAGTGAAATAAAATGTAATGACAAACACTTAGATTAGATGCTGGGTATATAAACAAAACAAGGAAGGGGGGGGGTTGGGTGTGGCTCAGAGAGAATAGTGTATGTTGGCTTTTTGCCTGTGTGGGGTTCCAGTGAAGACACACGCAAGAATAAATAAATAAATCCTTTGAAGAAATGCGTGCAGAAAAGCAGAGGTGCATATATGCAGTGAGCACTTAATTCTACCAGTATGTTGGCAAAATGTTCCAGGTGATTCCTAGATTGCCTAGTAATAAAACACTAATTCATTTCTCTTGGGACAACTATGAGGTGAACAAGACCCTGGTGGCTAATGGCCTCTGTAGCAGGGTGGCATTAGATCTGTTCTAGGTAGAATTGTGACAATTGGATGTGACTAGTGTAGATGTTGTTTGAGTGGTAAGGAGGAGAAGTGTTGAGAAGATAATCTAGGCATGATGAAAATTTTGGTTTCAGGGATTTGAGGAAATGCAGGATAAAATGGGGGAATGCTAGAGACTGTCCTAGACATGAATAGCAAAGGACAGTGAGCTCTGCTGTTGTTGACTGCATGGAGATAGTACATGAAAGGCTTTGGGGAAGCAGTGGAGACTGTATTGTCACTATGTCTTATTGTGTATTTCTAACACACAAACCTTGGGCTCAGCTTCTGTGCCGATTATTAATTCACATCTGAACAATTCCATCAGAAGACTCTGAAGCAAAATAACAGTGTGGAAGAAGATACTTATGAGTTAGAGTCCCGGTTTTTGCAACAGATTGGAGTAAAATGAGGGTTGGGGTACATAAAAATGGCCATGGTGGGTCAGACCAGTGGTCTGTCTAGCTCAGTATCTGGTCTTCCGACAGCGGCCAATGCTAGGTGCGTCAGAGGGAATGAACAGAGCAGGTAATTGTCAAGTGATCCATCCCGTCACCCATTCCCAGCTGCTGGTAAGCACAGGCTAGGGACACTTCAGAACATGGTTTTGCATCCCTACAAACATAGCTGAGTTCTTGTCATTTGTTAAGTCTGGAAGTGAATCCTACATTTCCCATATTGAAGACTTTTTGAGATTTTACCACTAGTGCAGCTCCACTATATCTAGCAACGATGGCAGTGCTACTGTAAACCCTCACTAGCATTTTACTACTTTGTCAGATTAAGAACTGTTCATGTGAGCTATCCTATTTTTACTAAACAAGAAAAGACTCAACAAGTTTGAGTTATGAGCTTCCTCTGGCCTCCCTTATCCTTCCCAATCCAAGAACAGCCTTTGAGAGTATTTGATGCAAAAGCAGGAGTAGTGGGGACCCTGGCAGTGTTCTTTGCCCCAGTACTAATGGACTTAATTGCTGGTTCCTTTGCATCTCCAGCAGTATTCTGCTGCTGTCACTGGCTCATTTGGAAGAGCTTGATGCTGGCTTTCCTACTCCTGTTGCTAGATCTGTTGATGAATTCATTCTGTTTTGGCAAGGACGACTTCGAGCTGACGTTAATGTGGGAGCCAGATGCCACAATGGCCCTCTTTTCTTCTTTTTTTTGTTAAAGGGTGACTACTTTGCTGCATCTGGTGAAGTGGGTTACAGCCCACGAAAGCTTATGCCTGCAGAAATTAAATTTGTTAGTCTTTAAAGTGCTACAGGACTCTTGTTGATTTTGCTGTATACAGACTAACACGGCTACCCCTCTGGTACTTTGTCCTTGTTGATGTCTACTGAGCTACCCTGTTGCCCCTCTGTGTATATTCTCCCTTTGCCTTATGCTTCGGGCACTGCATAAACCCTTTTTATCATCCAGAAGTATTGTATGTAGTACAACCTGTTGCAGTTAAAGCAGGGCTCGACAAACTCTGGGTGCCAGGTCGACATGGCACCTAGAAATTTTGTTCTGGCGCCTGGCTTTTCCCCCGGGGGAGCAGCTGCAGCGCTCCGGACACGGTACCCCCTCGCTGAGCCCACATTGTGGGAGAGGGCCGGGGCTGGGAAGGGAGAGCAGTTGCTGTGCTCCACCCAGGGCGCCCTGCCGTTGAGCCCACATTATGGGAGAGGGTGGGGGAAGGGGCGGGCCGGGAGGGGAGAGCAGCTGACACTGTAGTGCCAAAAACTGAGAGCGACAGATTTTTTTAATTCAGGCTGTACTGAGCATGCTCACAGGAATGAGCATGCTCAATAACATTTGCTGCAACCACTGCCTTCACCCTGCCCTTATTTGAAGTCAGACTGTTGCCCGTTCTTTAGAGGGGATAAAAAGGGGCAAAGGGGGAGCAAATTGGAGGCAGGGATGGGCAGGATCTGTTCGGGGACAGAATTTTACTGGCCGATGGAGATGGGAGTAGGAGAGGGGCTGAGGAGCAAAATTAGGGAGGGGGGTATGAGCTGGTGTTAACCCAGGGGTGAGGCGCTGCCAGCTCCTGGCAGAGGCAAAACCCCAGCACAGGGAGGGGCAGAGGGGGTAACAGTGACCCCGCTGGGATGAGCCACCTGTGACCTGCCCCGTTTTCAAAAATAGTGCGGAGTGGGAGGGGGGCTGAGGGGCTTTTTTGCTTCCCCTCTCACAGAAGTCTGCAGAAACTGGCGGTATGGCGGGGGTTACAGGTTTTGTCTGGTTTTGGCATCGGACATCCTGTGTGCCAGAAACAGAGATGAGACAGAAACTGTGGCGGTGCTGCGAGGGGAGGGGGTCACAAGTTTCGACCCTGGGTATCTTATGTGTCAGAAACAGAAATGGGTGACAAAATCTGCCTGACAGAGTTTTTGGCACTACACCTGCACTCTGGCCAGGGCATCCTGCCGCTGGGCCCACCTTGTCTGGATCCTTAATTTTTGGGCTGGCTCCTAACTCTGAAGAAAATTTGTCGAGCCCTGAGTTAAAGCATGTTTAAATTCCTGTCTTGGTGTCAGCACATCATCTTAATTCTTGGAAATAAAATGTTTCTTCCAGACTGGACCTCCCTAACCGGTTCCAAAGGTGAAAGGTAACCACATCTTTTCATCAAAGTGACAACAGATCTGTTATATAGCTTCCTTGCATTTAAAACTTTTGGGTTTGAATTCTCCTACACAAATCAGGAGTTCTGTGCTTTGCCTGTTGATTGCTCACCATCCATGTTTTGTTTTGTAAAGCAGGGATAAACAGTGATACTGAAGATGATGTTCACAGTCCAGCTCAATGTTTGATTTTGATTTGTGCTAATAAATAGCCCTGAATTGAGCCAACACAGAATGTATGTTACCAGGAGAAAGAAACTACCTCATCAGATCTCAGCTTACTGGTGTCATATTTTTTACTTTAAACTATTTTGAAAAAGTTTTTTTGTTGGAAGTCTATTTTAACTGTGTTCATATTAATTTGTGAAAATAAACCCAATTTCACTTTTAATGAAAGACAGACTTTCCAAACATCTTAACAATACAAGTTCCATGATGTTAATTTAGAATTCTAGCAAGATGTCTTTGTTTCGGATGAAACTGCAAATTGTGTTTTTCCCTTCACTGTTTTGATGCATTCCTGGAGAAACATGTCAAATATAAAAAGCAGGTTTTTTAGCTGCTTAAAAGTATTTTATTCTTCATACTGTAACAGACTCCCCCATACTTGTCTTCTGTTGTTGGATTGGTGAGAATTGTCCTAGCTTTAGTATTGTAGGATGATTTAAATGTTGTTTCCCATCCCCCTTTTTGCAGCAGGAGATCAATATAATTTTGCTGGCATGGTTTGTTGGCTGCATGTATTCAGAAACATGTCAAACATATAATGCAGATATTTAACTGATGTAAGAAACATTTTCCTTTTTTGATTTTTCCTTTGTCTGGTATTTAAAGAAAAGAGAAATTTTGAAAGCTACATTGAATTAATTTTTGATCAGTATGATAAATGTGATTGTAAAAGACGCCTGGAATGAACTATTATATAATACCTTTTTCCAGTGCTAAAGCATTTGGTTGATTTGGTAGCTTTCTGATTAAAGCAGCAGGTAATGAACAGGGAATTATTGACAGTGCATTACAGAGGAAGTCAGTTTCATGGCACTGCTCTGCCCGGCCCTGCCCCAGTGGCAAACTGCATGGAGCTCAAGCTCATGCACTCTTATCTGGGAGCATTGTGGAAGTTATGGTTTTTCTCTCTAAAATGGGGAGAATAACAGTGGGGGATATAATTATAGCATAGTGAATATATTATTTTAATTTTGATTTTATAACAGGCTGTCTTGATGTGACATTGCTAGATCAGTTCTGAAATGGAATGCTACTTTTTTCAAATGTTAAACTAGATCAGTTTCTCAGGGGATCAAGGCCCTGAGAGTTCCCCAGCTAAAGTTCTGAAGTATAACTGTGGATTGGGAGCATGATGCTACTGTGAATACTGGTTGAACACAGTGGGAATTCAGTGCAGGCAGGCATGGGGCCCTGGTACATCACATTCGCAAGAGTCCCCCGTCCCTTCCATTTCACCCCAGTTACAGATTTTTTTTGGGGGGGTGTAACCCGTCCGTGCCCAGGGTAGCCCACTGATAATGCCAGGGTCAGGGCAGGCTGCAAAAGGAGAGCAAATTCTCCCAGCACTGGTGGGTGACACTGCAGTCAGACTTCCCAACCAGCCACAAACAGTGCTTCTGATTCCCCCACACTGGTTATCAAGAAGCCACTGTGCAAATACACACAGCCCCCTTTACTGCATTTCAGTCTCTGGCTCCCAAACTGACACTAGGTCCAGTAAAGAGACCAGTTGCTTTAACTCTGTGCTCTTTACTAAAAGATTCCCTCTGATCCCAAAGGATCAGCCACAGTACCAGTTCACTATAAGTTTGGATCTTACCCAAAATACCACGCTGCCAGCCAATCCTTTAGTAACTAAAACTAAAGGTTTATTAGTAAAAGAAAACAAACAATAAGAGAAGTGTTAAAGGCTTAAAGCAATCAGATACATACAAATGATTTAAAAGTCCATATACATCAGGTTTCTAGAACAATTGTGGAGTTGCAGGCTTGTATAGTTCCTCTGGTATACATCCAGTACCTGGATGGGTCTAAGTCCTTTAGTTCAGTTGCAAAGTGTGTTAATCCAGAGGTGTGTCCGCAGCTGGATAGGAACAAGGACACAAGGCAAAGACCAAGACGAAGACAAAATGGTTTCTGTGGTTTGATCTTATATACCCTCTGTTACTGGCCATGTGGCTTGTGGAATTTTACAGGAACCAAAATGGAGTCCATAGTCACATGGGCCAATCCGGGTAACTCTTCAGGTATGCCTTTAGTTTCTTCCTAGGCCTTTGGCTTCTGTAAAGGTCTTGATGGGCCATTAAGCGGGCTATTGTCCTGTGGCCTCTCTGTCTGGGGTGTGTCTTTTACAGCACAGTTTGAAATACAGGATATCAAAGATCTCCATAACTTTCCTTACACATATTACACATGAACACAAATATTATCATCTTATTCAGCATATCATAACCTTTCTAACAGTACCTGACGTGGCATGTCTTACATGAATTATTATGATTTTGACATATTAATGTCAAACAACACAAATGCCCCCCCCTCCTAATGCAGCCCGCGTGACAGGGGGACCCTGTGGTTAGGTTCTGGTACTATTGTCCCCTCTTTGCCCCACCCTTCCCATCAACACTGAGCATGGGCAACGGCTGCAAGAATCAGGCACTTAAAATATTGGAACAGTAGGGGAAAAACCTCAGTGAGAGTAACAAATGCAAATGGAGCAGGGGAGAATGAAGAAAAATAGGTGTGTTTTGTTTTTTAAAACATTATGACAATTTATTATCTTTTTTTATAAGAAGTGAGGGGAAAAAAGTGCTGAATGGGCTTGTTACAGTGAAAGTGGTCATGAGCCCTGGACAACCTGTTATCTCCTGGATCTGCCTGCAGAGCCACCAGCTTGTTTCTGTTTCACTCCCAGTAGGTCTATCATTCTGCCAGTAGGAAGGAGAGGAGAAGGGTGTATAACTTTCTTCAGGACTTCTTTTCAGAGAGGCAGATGGTGATCACAGTCTCCTATTTCCTCCCATCTCTCCCAGTTCAAATTAAAGGGTATTGAGAATTCTAATCCTCCTTCCCTTCTCTCTTCCAGTGCCCAAAATTAAATTGTTCTTCATGCATCCTCCCCACCCACCTATTCAGTATCCACTAAATCTAGTATCTATGCACATTCTCAGCATTGATTGTTTCCTATTAACTCCTCCTCCCTTCCACCCTCCTGTTTCCCTTACTGCTAGGAGGAAGGGAAAAGTTGCGGGTGGGAGAGAAGCAGATAGGAGATTCTTGGCAGTGCATGGTCTTCTTTGCCTGAGATTTTCAGCTTCTTTCACTTTTCTCTAGAAACATAAACTGGGGGTGGGATGGGGAGTCCTCTTGCAGTGTTCTGAATACACAGGAAGAGGATTTCTGAGAACACTCTTCTCAAACAGAGCAGTAAGAAAGCTCTGTAATTCCAGAAAAGTCAGGTGCTCACACGTAGTGCTTTTGGGCAGGGAGCTGGAAATACTGGTTGCAGCTCTTCATTACAAAAGGCGATTTTGTTTGTGTGTGTGTGCGTGACTATGTATAATTGGTTCAGTGTTCTAGAGGAGCAGTGGGCACTGTAAGTGGCTTGCAGGCTGTATGAGTACCAAGGGAACATATCATTGCTTTCTCTGTTTTTAATATGTTAAATAAAATTAAAGGAAAAAATATTAAAACCCTAAAACAAAGGGATTATAATGGAAGTACATAATTGTTACATTAATACCAAACAAGTTCATCATGAATTTGATTGATGTTGCTACAGTGAATATCAAATTAACCTTGTGTAGTTTGTGTGATTGTATTTCTGACACAGCATAAAAGAATTTGATGTTGATATTTGAGGATTCCTTTTTAATAAGGCTTATATTTAAGAGTATAATGCTTTCTTTGTGTTCCCCCATTTCAAAAGTGAACGTATGTTGGTGAAAGGTGTCATGTGGACAGCTCTACAGAGGATGATCGTTCAGTTAACCACAAAACAAGTGTAGCATGGGTAATATAAACCTCCCCATCTACCTCTCTGTATTCTGCCCTAACATAGTGTGACCAACTCCAGGGTGGAATTAGTTTAGCTCCATGTCTCTATTTGGCCTCACTCTTCGAACTAGCAGGTGTTCTGAGACTCCAAATCATTTTGCCTAGGCCATTGAACAATGGTACGTTTTGGATACTCTTGTCTAAAAATTTAGTAGCCATATTTGAATGAGTGACCCTGACAGTGTTGGGCTCTGAATCCCCTGCACAGTTTAGTGGCTAGTATAACACACCTTTTTGGTTTGGTTTCTGTTGCTTATAATCTTGACAATGTTAGGTTTAAAAGTTGTGAGGAGGAATTAGACAACAAAAGAATATTTGATTTGAGAGATTGGCATCCTGTAATTTTAATGGAACCTCCACTACTTTTGTCTTTGTAATCTTAAATATCCTCTTACTGGCTACTTAGAACCTATTGTTGTGGCTGGTGGGCTATAAACTTGTTTTACCCAGAAGGATTTGGGATCATAAGTTGATCCATGTGGTGTGTCTTCTTGCAAGAATAATGCAGTGTACTATATTGAGTTTTACAATAATCCCAGTCTCTCCTGAGACGTTTCTAAGTATGCCACAAATGTAGGAAAATCTTCCATAATTATTGTATTGTTGCACCCAATGCACAACTAGTTTTTCTAGTAAGTGGGCTTTTCAGTGCTAGTGTGTAAATAGTTACAATGAAGAAATGAAGAACAAATTAAAATGTTTCTAATTTTGGGTGTGACAACCTTGACAATGTCTCTTTAATGTCTAGCTTTATTTCTTCTACAACTTCTTTAGCTAGAGGACTTGATGCTTTGCTTGTTTTGAGTCTCTAAACTATTCATAGCCATTTGTCTTGTTACGCAGACACTGGACCAGATCCTGAGCCACATTTCTGGGCTAATTATGTTACACTTTCCATTGGATCAAGCAATCATTTCAGCAGCTCAGGATTATTGATACATAATCTCATCTCTAGCATTTTCCCTGGGCATGCCCTGTATGCTGAAAGGTGGCATGGATACTGGTATAGTGGTTTCTCACCACCAAGCGTTTCCTTTGTGCAGAGGAAATCCTCAAAGGGCTGAATTGGCTGCCTTAAAAACTGCTTTATACCCGTAGAATAGCGCAGAGCAAATATGGGGGAGTGTCTGACCCACTATCTAACTCTTCTATTCCGGTAGTGCAAAATAAGATATCTCTGAATCAGTACTTCACTTTCTTCCTCTTCTCTGAAATTGGAAGCAAAAATCTGCTACTTCTCTATTCTCTCTTTCTAATTCATTACTAATGCTTCTTAGTAGACAACATTTGCTTGATGTTTTGTCTACTGTAATTCTCTCCAGTGTCGTCAGTTTTTCTTCTTGCTTTTAACTTCTGCTTATTTCTTAAATATAGATTTTCAAATCATTGTCCTTACCAGATTTTATTTATATTTTTGAAAAGCCTTCTGTTTAGCTGCTGTTGCTCTTTATAATAACGTCTAACTCCGTTAGCTTTTGTTGCTCTTTTATCTTGCATAAACTTAACTGGGATGAATTTCAAATGTGACTTATCCAATTAAGTATTTCCCACTTTTCTGCAGTAGATTTCATATATGTTATAGAATTCCAAACCAAAATCTGTTGGACATATTGCCCTAAAATGTTTCTTAAAGTGCTATGTGGATGTTCGGATCACGATCTCCAGCATGGTACCTAGCTTCAATTATATCATTTATTTATTTTTTAGAATTGAGCTAATTGTCTATATCTAACCGTAAAAAGTTTGGCATAACTCTTTGATGTGAGGAAGTAAAAATTAAGGAAATATGCAGAATTCCTTCTGAGTTGGGTACTGCAAAGGGAAAATCTCAGATGTCCTCCTCTCCCCGCCCCAAAGTCAGATTTAGGGAATTGTGTAAAATAATGTGCACATCAACCCAGTCTGCACTTCAGATTTGTTAAATCAGTTTAAGCCTAGAAGTAACAGAAAAGTGGCAGGATTTATACACAAGAGAAACAATAATTTGAATCTAAATTTCGTTCACAAAATGCCTAGAAAAGGAGTCAGGAGCAAAAATCCTGATCTTATATTTTTCATCTGCCAGTCATGTACTGTTTTGTTGGTTCTAGAATGAAAGTGATTTAACTAATCTGAAGTGTTGGACTTAGTATTTTTTCTTGACGATTTCCACATTTGTCTGCATAAGAATGTAAAACAACTATGGCTATAAATCCTACTCCACAATGAGTAAATGAGGGTAACCAAAATTCTTGGGGGTTAAAGTTATTGGATTATGGCTTCTGCATACAGTATTTGTACCTTGCTTTAACAACAACAAATTTTAGGCTTATGCTCTGTGGTCGTAATTCTGAGAGATACTGAGCACTGATAACTCACATTGAAAGCAACCAGGAGAGCATCTGTGTGTGAAGAAACCTATTAAAACTCCAGATTTCCCTTATTGCTGCAAATTGTCTGCCGTGTTTGCAGGAAAAAGTGGCAGGTGTCTCCCATCTTCTTTTCTTGCTCCCATTGTACCTCTTTGGATATGTCTACACTGCAATTAAAATCCATGGTTGGCCTGTGCCAGCTAACATGGGCTTGCAGGGCTCAGGCTCAAGGCTGTTTAAATGAGGTGCAGATATTTGGGCTCTCCATTGTGGGGTGGGGGTTCCAGAACTGAGACTCCAGCCTCAACCCCAATGTCTCCACTGCTCTTAAACAACCCTTTAGCCCAAGTCCAGCCTCAGGTGTTTAATAGCATTGTACTCTTACTGTGGATAGCTGGGGGACCTTCTCATGTTTCCTGGGCTAGAGGCTATGGTCCCAGCCCCCCCACTGTGTCTTGGGATTAAGCACCACTGGATGCACCCACTTTTAGCATTGTATTGCCTTCCAGTGAGTTGGGATAGTGAGGAGCTAGGAGAGAAGACAGCAAAAACCATATAAGAGACCAGCAAAAAGGGGGAAAAATACATTAAACGACTAAGAGAATAAAAAGAGAACAGACAAAGGAAAGAGGATGAAAACGGAAATAACAAGAGACTGCATCAGCTGTCAGGACATAGTCTGAGAGGATGGTGGCAGAGTCCATCTGTCAAACCATTTTGGGGTTGGGAAGAGCTGTAGTATATGGTAGAATTGCATTGTGAATGTCAGTTTAGGGACACTGGTTTTCAGAAGTCTGACGTAAATTGAAAAGAATAATTTGACTTGAAACTAGACATCTAAAATTAACCAAAATAATCAAGTTGTTTAAAATATAATTAATATTCCATTTTATGTATGGAGGTTATATGATCAATGAGCTGACTAACAATTGAAGATCTGAGATCAAGTCTGACAGTAGGTCACAAGTTAAATCAGTTTGGTTGTGTCAGTCTAATATTTTTATTAATATTAGTTTATATCTCAATTTTTCATTCCGTTTTATAGGGTTGGCAAATTCTGCCCAGAATAGCCATTGATTTTGTAGGCCAGGACCCAGGTGTACTGGCAGAGTTATGTGGAGATGGCCCAGAGCCTGTCTGCATTTTGCTTCACTCTAGCAAGTAGTTTTTCTCACTTGTTCATGAACATCAGATTAAGTAAAAATGAAAGAAAATCAATTAAAAGTAAAGAAAATATAGTGCCAAATTCTCTCCTTAAATACATGGATATAGCCCAAGATGACTTCAGTGGAAATGATGCACATAGCTGAGTAGAAAATTTAGCCCTTAATATTTTAAGTATAATATACAAATATTGCAAAAGCAAACATACTGATGCAGAATGATTGAATAGTGTTGGCTTATGCTCTGATAAATGACCCATGAAATGCAGTATGGTGATAAAAGTGCAATGTTAAGTTCAGAAGAAAGATATGACGGTGGATAGTACGTTGAAATCATTTGGACAAAGCTTGGCAGTGTGATGGCTGTATTGATAGTTCTGTTTACTATAAATTGGAAGTTATTCTGGCATTCATAAATATGACTACAAAGGAAGAATATTGTCTGTGTTTCTGGTGACAAAACAATCAGCAAAGGGATAACTACAGTTATTGATAATGCTAAGGGGGACAAGTTCCAGTATGAAGTAGAGATTGAGGAAAAGATAGTTTGGTCTTTAGAAGAATAGAAGGAAATTTCTTATTGAGGGGTGTCCCCAAATTTTAAAAATTTTACTTGGGGAAGGATCTAATGATACCAGTGAGCAGTTTGTGATCTTAAAAATAATTTTGAAATAAAGCCATCCATCATAGGTTGATGTGTAGGGGAATATCAGTACTTCAGCTATTCAGATGTGGCTTTTCACTCAGAATAACTAAAACAGAGAGTGCTTCCAAAGTCAGCAAAGGAAACTGATGAGGTAAGCTATTTAAAAATGGAACTGGCTTGATCTTGAAGTAGACATACTACCTTAGTTCGATTTGGGGATTATGATGATGTATGTGTTGCATTAGTTTTGCTCCTGGTCTCTTACTATTACCGTAGTGCTATGCAACCCTAAATGTTTTTGAAACAATATCTATCTGGTTTTCCCATATGCAAACACTCATTTTTGGTTTCAGGACAGAATTCAAATGCTGTAGTACTTCGTTTTTAACTTCATTTCGGGGAAGTGATTTCTGGAGGCGGATATCTTTGCTCTGTACTAGATTGTTTGTTTGTTTGTGAACTAGCCATTTGGACATTCTTGAGAGGAGTTGGTATAAAGGCTTAAATTTTTATTTATATGGGATAAATGAGATTCTCTTTAACTAATAGCAATTACAATCTTGCTGTTTCTTTTATTTTTTCTTGATAGAGAGAGCTCGATGCCACAGCAACGGTGTTGGCTAACCGACAAGATGAAAGTGAGCAGTCTAGAAAAAAGCTTATTGAGCAAAGTCGCGAGTTCAAGAAAAACACTCCAGAGGTAAGGTGAAAAGCTGCTTAAGTGTCATTTGACTTCCTTGATGTAATATATGTTAACAGGCACTTTTAAGTTTATTTTTTATGCTGATAGATTGGGTGAATGTGATTCCAGAATTTTCTTTTAGTATATGGCTTAACTCACCAACTTAATTGTGACAGGTCTATATGAAGACTCTGTTTAGACTGCTTGAGTGTTCTGTAGTGGTTGAAATATGAATTGACACTTTTGGGATCTAAATTTGAACACAATGTTTAACACAAATGGCTTATTTACATTTCATAATCATCGAAAACCAGAGACATTGCAAAAATCTTTTTTTCTGTGGTAATCCAAACTTTGACTCCTTCAATATAGATTATTGGCCCATCTGTTTCCACTGAAGTCAAATGAAGTTTCACCGTTGACTTCAATGGGAACAGAGCTAAGACAATGCTCAGCATTGGGACCGAAGAGAAGAATCCATCAGTGGGCATAAGGAGGCAAAGCTATGGCGGGAGAGGTGTGAGCTATGGTGGGTACAGGAGGAGGTGTGAGGCACAGGGGATAAACATCTTTCCAGGAGCTGATGTCTCAAATAAGCAAAGTGTCTGGAGGTTGATGGAAGATTTATACGTACATACTGTAAACTTTGTGTTTGGTTCTTCTCATCCACCTATGAAGAACCACCTCAGGTTCCCCAGAATGCAAGAATAACTTTCTGCATTTACCAGTTCTTGGCTTATTTGGAGAATTGTCTCTGGTAAATTTCTTAACACACTGGCAACTGCATTTTTATAAAGCAGAAGTTTACTGAAATAAGTGCTTTTAAATGCATTGTGGTTATCAGTAAATTTTTATTATGTTGTGTGGGTGCTCATACTCAGAGGGAAGCTCTGTATTCTATAGTGGCGTTGTTTTCCCACTTGGTTTTTCAAGTCTGTGGCTTGTTTTTGCAGTAGATAAACAAGACATTCACAAGTAAGTGAATGGTTTTTAATGTGTTAATCATATGGTTGTAGAATTTTTAAGATTTTTTTTTGTATAAAAACCCAAAACCAGGGCCTTTTGTTCACTTAATTTGGTACAGAATGTTTTTCCTTATCTTCAGAAATAGAGATGGATTAGAGTTAAAACAATGACATTGGCTCAATATTTGGGGAAGCTTGGATCTCTACCAAATTTACAGCTTGGACTCATCTGTGTTTATGTCACTACCAAATCATGTTCTCCTGTAAGCTTGTATAGATTTCTCAGAGTTCCTTTTCTCTCTTTCCTCTATCGCTATGATGTCTTTTTTTTTTTTTTCAGTCTTCTCTGCTTCTGAATAGGAATATCATAGTCTGTCGTCATGCTCTACTTTTTGTCAGAATTAAAAAAAATAAAATGAGTTAAAAAGAGAAAAAGGTAATGGCTGTAATTGTAATCAGATGTAGCAGGCTGGATATGCAATTATTGCTTTCAGAGAAAGAGGAAGTAGCTCAGATGTGACAGGGCCAACCTGTGCTTCCTTAGGTGATCATTGGTGTAGAAGTAATTCTTCTTCAGGTGGTGTTCCTTTTTGTCTGTGTGTGCACCTCTCACCCTTGATCAGAGATTTTCATTAGCAGTATCCATTCCACCTGCCCATGCACTGTTGGTATCCTCATGCCCTGCAACAAGGCTGTTTCAGGCTTCATGGGCATATCCACCCTCAGTTCCTTCACAAATGCCTCAGCTTGATACAGAGAGTGTGTGTCTCCTACTTGGTGGTTATGGAGCTTTTCTTTAGGTTAGATAGCTGGTTTGTTAGTCATAGTTAGTTTAGTGTGTTTTAAAACAAAACAAAACACTTCTTTGGTTATAAAGACCCTGTTGTTCTATTTGATTGTTTTATTCAGTTACAGTTCTATGAGCTGTTACATACGCTTAAAGATTCCAGGGCCAATTATGCTCATTAGGCATCTATATCCTGCAAACAAGCGGAAGTTCAGCAGATCACAAATAGCTTAAAGATCCCATCTTATTCAATTCTCTGGATTCCGGAGATGTACAGAACCCCCATGAACAGGCACAGGTTCCAGAGGAAGAGACCCTCTAGCCCGTCTGACATGGCTTTGCAACAGGCATCATTGAAGTGCCAATTTTGACGGGACAGTTGAGATTCAAATTTCCCCCTCTCATTAGCATTCCAGTTTTATTGTTCTGCTGACCTTCCCTCATTTGGAAACACACTCTCATTTCCAGCATGTGGGAATGTATCACCCCAGACAAATGAGTGCTGGAAGTAATATCATCTCAGCCACACCATCCATTTTAGCTCTCTCCCTCTTTCTCATTTCCCTTCCCCATCCCTCTTCAAGGATCCCTCTCAGAAGCATCTGCTAAGGCAGGAAATTAATACTCTTCTTCATTAGGAGCAGTAGAACCAGTACCTGCTCAATGCAGGGGAAAGGGTTTCTATTTGAACTATTTCCTCGTATCAGAGGAGAACAGTGAGTGGATAAAAATTCTAGATCTAAGGCTTCTAAACAAGTTTACGAGATCCCAGAAATTCTGAATGGTTGCCCTTGTGGCTATAAGTCTATCTCTAGATTCAGGGGATTGGTTTTTGGCCCTTCACCTCTAGGACACATACTTTGATATAGCAATACACCCATCACACAAAAGATTCCTTCTATTTGTGGTAGACCAGGATCATTTTCAGTATCAAGTGCTCCCCTTTGACCTCTCCTCGGTTCTGAGAGTGTTGTTGAGTGTTTTATTGGTAGTGACTTCTCTATGTGCATCAGCAGGCTATCACAGTATTCCCGTACCTTGATGATTGGCTACTCAAGGATCGATTCTGCCAAGAAGTGTTGTCCACCACAAGGACAGCACTTGCTCTGTTTTTGGGCCTGATCCTGCAGCTGAGCATAGGAAAATCTACATTAATGTCCATTTAGAACATTCAGTTCATAGGGCCATGTCTGGATTCCCTGATGTCCAGGGTGTATCTTTTTATGGACAGATTCTGGACATTATCGAGCCTTGCCAAATGAGTCAAGACATTTCCTAGACCTCAGTCAGAAACTGCCTTCAATTTCTGGGTCACATGGCTGACTGTTCTTGCACTTCCATGACAGAGCATGTGAGGTTCCCCTTCCCTCTATGCAGAGGCAATAAAGTTGTGGAATTGGTGCATACAGTATCACATAAGGATATCTGCAGCCTATCTACCCACTGTGCAGAATGTCATGGCTGATGTGCTCAGCAGGTGCTTCTCCCAAGATTATGAGTGTTGGATTGGATCCCAGGTTCTGGTTGGAATCTTTCGGAGTTGGGGATTTTCAGAAGTATACTTTTTTGTCACAACCACAAACAAAAAATGCACCCATTTTGCTCAAGGGGGATGGTTTGGGTCACAGTTCCCTGGGGGACACCTTCCTCCTGTCTTGGATAGACAGACCATTCTATGCCTTCCCTCTGACACGTTTTCTTTTTTATCACCTTGAATAGATGAAGCAGGAAAAGGCCAGTCATTCTGACAGCCTTGGTGTGGTCAAGGCAAGCATGGTTTTCCTTACCTATTTCATCCTGCTCTCTATCCTCTGATAGATCTCCAAACTGTTCCTTAGCTTCTCTCCCAGGATGTTGGATGTCTGACAGACCACAATTTGGACATTCTTTGCCTGAAGGCATGGTTCCTTCCTAGATGGAGGGTCTGCAAAGTAGAACATGTACTATTAAATAGTAAAAAGTTTCCACCAGAACGTCTTACCTTCAAAAATGGACAAGATTTTGCCATTGGTGTGAACTCCACAATGCTGCTCCTGAATCTGCCCCACTTATGCTCATTCTGAAGTATCTGCTACAGTGTAAGGCATCGGGACTGTCCCTTAGTTCAATCAAAGTTCATCTGGGGTTTACCAGGGTTTTTTGAATGCTACTATTGAGGGATTTTCTCTGTTGGCTCACGCCACAACTGCAAGATACATGAAAGACTTGGGGAATCTCCTCCCACTTGTAAAGTTCCCTACTCCTACTTGGGTCCTGAACTTGGTTCTCAAAAGCCTCACAAAACCCCTATTTGAACCAATGGCCCCTTGGTCCTTATTGAATGTATCAAGGAAAAGAGCTCTCCTAGTGTTGTTCACTTCAGCTCACAGAAGTGGAGAGATTAGGGCCTTAATGGCAGACCGTTCACAGTATTCCACAAGATGTCCTTACATTGCATCCCAGGTTTCTGTCTAAAGTAACTTCTGAATTTCACCTTGATCAGACCATATGCCTGCCAGTTTTCTTTCCAAAACTGTCGACTTCTAACCAGGAGACTGTTCTCCACACTATAGATGTCAGGAGGGCATTATCTTTCTACCTGGATAGAGCTAGTCTATTTTCTAAATCCAATGGGCTATTTGTTTTGATTGCAGACAGGGCATAGTGTTCTCCTGTTTCTACTCCCAGACTCTCTCAATAGATTTCTGAGGGTATTATGACTTGCTACCATGCCGTAGACAGTCCACCCTCTATCAGCGTTTCAGTACCCTCAATCAGATCATAATCTATATTTAGGGCTCTCATCAGAAATGTTTTCATTCTAGAAATCTGCAGAGCTGCTACATGGTCTTTGGTATGTACCTTCCCTGTACACTATAATCTGGTTGTTTCCGCCAGATCTGATGCTGCAGTTGGCAACGCGGTTCTCTCTTCTGTCATAGACACTGCTTGGGAGCCACCAAGAGTGGAGCACTCATAGGGGGACTACTTGAAGAAGACGACGTTACTCACCCTGTACTGTAACTGTGGTTCTTTGGGTTGTGTCCCTATAAGTGCTCCTCTCCTGGCCCTCTTTTCCCTATGCTTCGGTGTTTCCTCTGAAATTTGACATTGAAGCAGGAGCTGAAGGGGCGGTTCCCCCATGCAGCCTGAGATAGCCTTGGTGCAGCACACAAGGCTATCAATGGCACATGCATGGGATGAATGGACACTGCTAATGAAAGTCTCCAGTTAAGGGCACTTGGTGACACATTCATCAAGAATGGAGCACCCATGGTGGGACATCTAGAGAAACTGCGGTTACTGGACAGGGTGAGTAATCTCTTCTCCCCATCAGTAAAACAGGCAGGATTAAAGTAACGCTAGAGGTAAGCAATAGTAGAGGCTGCAGCCGTACTCATGAGGTTTTCTCTATTCCTCCCTCTTTGCTTGCCCTTGCTGTGGCATCAGCTGTCCTCAGGCAGGTTCTTCAACCATTAGGACAGGTACCCTCTGAGGCATGGCTCTATACAGCATTATGTCCACTGGTTCTTCTATTTAAACGCTCATAATTGGAAAGAGAGAAATTGTAGTCAGCCGTAGGTAATGAATATCTGACCAAAGGGAAAAAAAAAAACAAAACCCCCACACAGCCACACACGCACGCAAAGGACATTTTAGTTGTCCAAAGTGTAGCATTCTGAGTAGGAAGAAGAGTTCTTGAATCACATTTGATGAACCAAAGCCTTTGATGGCTGGGAGACAATTAAAAGAGGAAGATAATAATTACTTGGGCAGTCTTCTAGCCAAAACTGCAACTTTGACTCCCTGTCACAAATCCTATCCAAGGCAGTGAAATCATGCCTGAGATGTACACAGTGGAAGTACAAGGACTGCTTGCTGGTCTAACAATTCCCTCTTCAATCTATTTTTGGTAGCCCAAACTCCAAATATATTTTGTTAGTAACATAATAATAAAAAAAAAAAAAAAAAAAAAAGGGCAATTTACGTACAGAATATCTTCCAAGGGAGACAGTTTCCCTGATCTGTAAATAAAGCTACTTTGCCTAATTTAGGCAGTACATCTTCCCTGAGATGACCAAATATGAATTGGGCTGTTAAAAATTTGTGATTGTTTCAAAGTTCAGCTTTCTGTCTCCCTTCATATTAAGTATGAAGCACAGTTAATGCTGCAGTGGCATAGTGCGTTACACGATCCCTTTCCCTCCCCACAGATTAGTAGGTAAGTGTCACTTGGCTCTTAGCTCCCTGACCGACGCTATCCAAGATGCCCTTAAACTCTCTTCAAAGTCTGTTCTAAGTAATCTAGTATATAGAAGACTCTATGGCAGATTTCCCATTCTGCTACACTTTCAGCAGAACTTAGAATACTAACACTTCTATTTCAGGAGAGTAGACTGTTAGGAGAATTTTTAAATGAAACTTTAAATAATTTAGACGGTACAGCGGCATCTTTCTTTCTGTACCCTGTAAATTATCAGCTCTGATAGAAAGGTAATGTATTGGGTATTTCCCTTTTTATGAGATCTTTTCCTTATTTTCATGGCTTCAGAAATAAATATGTGGAGCATGATAGTCAAAACTACTGGCAGCTGTTTCTGACTGGTATAATCAAGGGTTTCAGAGAAGCAACATGTATCCTGGGAGTGTTTGGGCACAGACAAGTGTATGTCAGGAGTTAGAATTAGTGGCTTCAAATAAAGCTATAGAAATTAATCATATTCCAAAAAGTGAGTTTTATCCTCTCATAACTTGTAAAGGGCAAGATGTTTTCCACTATATTATTCTGCAGTCCATAGATGCAAGTAGGGAGTTTTCAACCTCTACTTATTTGTAATTCGTTGTGAGCAACGGTTAAGGAGGTCTAGATTTCAGAGGTTGGGTTACCAAATCATAGATCTGAAATACTTATTGTTATATGCAAGATATTTCAAAATGGATCATTTGAATTGCCATGCCAGATCAGGTCACTGATCTGATTCTAATCCATGTATCTGACACTGGTCAGTACCTGTTGATTTAGGAAAAGGCGCAGCAGCTGAGAATGATACATGAAACCCTGTAGTTACCAGTTACAGAATAACCTTCCCATAGCAAAAGCTTCTTCACAACCCAAGTCTGAGAGTGGTTGGCTTGTACCCTGAAGCATAGTGGTTTATCTCTTAGGAAATTTTTTTCCCCAATGTAATGTAACTAAGGATGTTTTCATCTGTATAAATGTCTAATCTGTTTTTAACCTTACAAGTCTCTTGGCCCCAAAATTACCTTGTGGTATTGAATTCCACAATCCTGGAATGCCCCTTGTTCAATGTTGTTTTTATTATTTATTTTGTGGTGTTGTAGTGCATGGGAGCCCTAGTCATAGACCTGGACCTCATCTTGCTAGGTACTGTACAAATACAGAACAAAAGACAGTTCCGGCCCTAAAGAATTTACTGTTTAAGTATTAATAGAGAAGGTAATTTAGACACTATTTACTCTAATATTCATTATTTTGTCTCGTTCTATCATATATCCTCTTAATCATATCCTTTCTAAATAGTCCCAATCATACTGATTAGTAATTCTTGGCATGAAGCCAGGGGATTTCCTGATACTGATCATTAGGCTGCCCTAGTTCCTGTCCAAATTCCTAGTTGGGTAATTATGTTCTGTCTACTTACATTTATTTAACTTATGAAAACCTATTCAGTGCTCTAAGTGCTTAACAGTAAGTTTAAAAAATATAGAAAAATAGGGGAAATTCCAGAAAACAATTAGGTTATAAATAAATATTTGAGCCCAGACTTTTCATATACATAGTAAATGTTAGCTGCCCAAGAAAAAAGGGCCAATAAAATTAACCCAATTCAGTACATCATTCTTCATCTCCTCACCTCCCTACCTATCATTATTAAATGCCTTACATTATGCCCAGAAGGCTAGCAAATCTAGGCTTTGTTGGACCAAAGCAGGGTGGCCTTTCAGATTAGAGAATTTCATGCTTTCATTGCAGTTTCTGTTGGATTCACTTCCTATCCTATGCCATTGTACAGTGTTACTATGTTCCATTAATGGCTTTTGTCTTTCGTCACAGAGGTCACTGGTTTTCAGTATTGTGGCTGGCTTACTCTCTAGCTACTGTCATGTAAAGCATTTTAAAATCCTTTCGAATGAAAGGCTTTTTTGGGGAGCATAGTTATATGATTCTCTGCATCAGGGCTGGGATTTGGTATAGATGTTAATGTAAGGTGTAGTGGCCATTTTAGGGCCAGAGCTGGCTATGATTTTTTCCTGTTTGAATAAAGGGGCTTAATTCTTTTTTTTTTTCAGGGGGTCCTTGGTTAGAGCACAAGACCATGGGGCTTCAGTAAATAGACTGGCATTCATTATTTACTTTCTGAGTGTGGACAAATTTGATAATTTAAAATCAGACTGAATATTCTTTATCAGTTCAACTTACCATTGGACATGTAAAAACCTTTTTTAGTTTATTGGGCTCTTTATTCTGCTTGACAATGAACATAGCCTTGATGGTAATGTTTGGATAGGTACATGAATCAGGAGGTTGTATGATCTGTTTGCTGTTGGGGGGGAAAAAAAAAACCCCCAAAAACAAACAGACAAAAAAAACCCCTTGATTTGTAAAGATAGGGCTAGAGACATTTTTGCCCAGATTTGTACTTAAAATCATATGAATTTTATGAGTTTCTATTGTAACTAAGATGATGATATGCTTGTTTTTTTTATTAGCTATTCTGAGATTCCTATATTTATCTGACAGAAAAAAGTAGTAAAATGAGAGGGGGGGAAAAAAAAGTGAGGAGCGGATCAGCTGGTTTCACGAAATAGTGTCCGATACCAATTTTGCGGTGTGAATTTGTGAGCTGTGAAGAATCAGTGTGAGACTTGGCGTAAAGGAATTTACTGTCTGAAGGAGCTTGCCCTCTGGTGCCTCCATATTTTCTGCATGCCTGTTACTTTGATCATTGCTGTTTTCTGAGGATCCATTGAACCATTGATTCCTCATTGTTGCCTTTCCCTGTTTCCAGGTTGCATATGTGCTCCATCAGTAAGATTTAGAAGGTCAGGATTACCTTTTAATGCCAAAATTGACATCTGTATTTTATAAAGCTGTTTAAAGATCAGATCAACAGGGATATGGAAGTACACAGGGGAGCCTTTGAGCACAGCTAACCTAGGTGCATTCTCAGAGTAAACAGCTTCAAAATGGTCTAGGAAATTGGATATTAGAAGTTGCCAAGAGACTAAATTAATGAGCAAATGAAACAAACACCTTAATGCTGATTATCGTTGTCACCTGCTGACCTCTGCACCATCCTAGCTGGTTGATGTTGTCCATGTGAGTAAAATTTGAAATTTCATTGTTAGATTTGTAAATTGAGCCATAGATGCAGCCTAAATTCTACTTTGGACCTGTGCAATCCTGCTGACATTGTGAGCGTAAATGAAGGAAGAATCTGTACTATGATCTCTTGTTATGGAAGAAAACTTGTTTTAGTCATATGGTTGTGGACCAAGCTGATCTGTCTAAAAAAGCATCATATGAAGTTGTTTATAAAAATAACATTACAATCCAAAATCAAAATTTTTTAAAAGTTAACATAATTTACTTGTCAAGGATTCAAAATATTTTAAAATTAAAAATAATAGTTGCTGTTCAGCATTTCCTGATTACTTGATGATTGAGTTATCCAGTCTCCACATCCAAATATAATGAAAATGAGCTAAAAGAGAAATTTGTTTAATTTTTAAAAAATGTATGGGGAAGAGAGAAAGAGATTCTTTCTTTAAATCTCTTCCCTTCTCCACCAGAGTTAAAAACTTTTATAGACATGTAAGCTTAGGGGGGCTGAATATTAGTCATGGAGCATTTTTGAACTTCTCTCTCCCATCACTGTAAAACTTATCTGTTAAGGAATCAAAAGATAAGAATGAAGGAGTAAGATATGTATTTGCACAGTCTTAAGATATCATGAATACCTGTACTACTGTATAATTGTGTCTTACTACAATAGTTGTACACTAGGTCACTTAATCATGCTTTTAAGTATTACATTACTGTAAACTTTTGTTACTGAATTTGTCTTAAGGGCTTTTTTATAGAAAGCGGTATGATTTAGTATGTTATCTCTAAAGCTGTTTTCAGAAAGTTAGCATATTATAGATGCACATCTTAATGTTAACAATTAGGTTTGGTTGCACTAGAAGAAAAAATCTTATTATGGAGGCCCTTTATTCAAGGGTACTTAAATAATATAAAATGCTATTGTTTTGGTACATAGTTGACTGATTTTTAAGGATACTTATTAATAAGACAATTACAAGTAGTTACAAGATGTTTGCCTAGAAAAAGACGCTTTTTTTGCTTTCTTTCACTTTATTGCAATTGAAGGAGTCAAACAGTACAGTGTGTTACAGTTCCCAATCATTCTCCCATTAACACGATCCAAATTTTTCCCACACAAATTAACCTTCCCCACACTATATAACTTGTAGAAGATATTAAAAGAAGTAAAAAATACAGAATATTATCTAGTTACCTTAGAGAAAGCTAAGTCAGATTCTGTGGTAACCAACATTCCTCCTTATTGCATGTCACTTAATTCCAGCACTGACTCCTGTTTCATGTACAGGATATTGGAAGAATACAGTCGCCAATAACATATTTTCTAATATACTTAACTCATTGTCTTATTCTTATTTCTTTACATCTTCTTGGTTTTCCAGGCTTCAGGGAATCACTCTTTTTGCTTTGGAAGGGGTTGTTGCAATGTAGACCTGATATTTTTTGCATATGTGTATTGTCAGTTTGTTCACTAGCATAATGTACCTGAGTCACTGAACCCTGTCCACCTCCAGAAGTGGTTTCTCTTCCAGAAGCAAGGGACCACAGTTTTCCCAGCAAATATGAGATAGTAGCAAAGGTTATTGTTAGTGATGAGCAACAATATTGGGACACAGACCTGATTAAAAAAAATCTTTGCATTTAATAGGATTTGAGAGGATATTTCATACCAAATATTTGTTTTGGAGATCAGTGGTTTTATAGTTTATGGAGCATAGAAATTCCTACACATCCACGTAGCTTTGTATTACTGCAAAATCGCTCCTTTTAATTTTAATTTTGAAAGAAATGAGTCTGGGTTATAGGTGACTAGGTGGAAAAATTTCATTTGAAAAATATTTTTCTGAGACTAACTCAAAGCATCTTAAATATGTAGACCTCTACTTTCTTAACCCCTCAGAAGAAACCTCCTTCTAAGACTGAAAACGTGTGTGATGGTTTGTCCAAAAGTTATAAACCTCAACAGAGCTGCCCCTTTCTTTAATCATGGACAACATTTTAACTTGAGACGATTAATCACTCTGAGATCATTCACAGTTTGTATTTATACTTTTAAAACCTTTTTCTCATTAAATGCAAACTTTTGACAGTTAAGGAATGCACTTTTTGACTTAGACTGTGGTTTACAGAGGCATGTGCTAGTAAATAAATCTTTAAGGGTGAAGGTGACTATTGAAGGTATTCATGTATTATTCCTATCACTGAACAATGAAATGAAATTTAAAAAGACTCCACCTCTTCTCTTGCGAGGGCTTGAGAGAGTTATACTTTTTCTTAGCTTTTCTATTGATGAAATTTTGTATCATGGCCAGGATGAACATTTGCGATGGGGAAAGGGAATATTTAAAAGAAAAATACATTTTCACAGTCAGATCTTGAAAGTGAAGAAAAATCCTGATTCTGCAAGGCAGTCAACACCTACCAGAAGATATCTAATACTTCCAAGATTGAGTGAAGATGTGGCTTGTGTGGAAACATATGATTGATATGTTTGACAGTACTTCTGTCCAAGATCACTGAAGGGGGAAATTAAGTTCCTAAATTCATATTGAGGCTCCTAAAGTATTGGCCAGACTTTCAAAACCCCACTTCCTACACATAAAGCAGGAGGCCTACTCTTCCCTCAAATGTGTGTGTAATAGGAAAATAGATAATTAAACTTCAAATTGGATGTATTTTGCTTCTAGTTTGAGAACAAACATGCAATAAATCTACTTCATGTTACCCAGTGGACCACCTCAAGGTCATACGGGTGCAATAGTTTAAAACTTAATTAAAAGAACAGGTTTTTCTTATTAAACTTATCACGTTGTCTATCATGAACAACTTTTAATGGTTACTGGTGGAAGAAATTCTTTTTATTGTTCTGACAACAGATGTATGAAAAAGTCATATCTGTTAAACTAGGAGCAGCTGCGATTAATATAGTAAAGTAAAAATATGAACAAAACATGAATGATAGACTAGGCGTTACAATTTTGCAATTTTTATTTGTCTCTTCTTAAAAGTAAAACAAGTGTGTTCATGTTAGGCATTTTTTTTCATGATTATCATTTTTGGATGTAGTGTGGAAGAGGCAGAATGTTAAGAAGCAAATTTATTTGTAGCTGAGCTGTGCATAAGTATCTGTTTCCACAGATCATCTTTTGTGTACGTCTCACTTGTAAGAAACAAGCCCCTTGGTAACCATTTTAAAGTAAATTAAATGACACATGAGAAGTAGAGGAGTTGAGAATAATTTTTATTTTAGAATTCTTTTTGCATTAACACATCTGCAGTGTTGATGAATATATGGAAAAATGAAATTGCACTTCTATTCTGCTGTGTCTCCAATGTGACAATAAATCAACTTTTTTTTCCTTTTAAAATGTCTGGCCTTGTAATTTATGTTTGCATAACCCATTACTAAATTCGTAGTAGGTGTTTTAGTTGGCAGGCACAATTTCAGGGATTCTGTGGAACTTTTTTATTACTCAGCTTTTGTTACTGCCCATAATTAAGTGTGGAAATATATATATTTTCTTAATCATGAAAACTAGCTTACTTCAGTTCTGGATCTCTTTTTCCCAGCAGAAACTGTAGCAATAAGTACTCTTTAAATAATCATCAGGTCTTAGATTTAAGAAGGTGGTAGGCATACTATTATTTCATTATATGACAATTCTTGAAAGAATACAAGACCTACTCTTCATTGTTTTGATGCATTCATGCTACTGCAGTTAAAGTTAAATGTTTTTATTGTTTTGTTACACATTCAGTTTTTAAAAATATTCATGCCCTCATCAAGGCAGGATGCAAGAAAAAGTTTAATGTAATAACCATTATCTGGGCCCTACTAACATTTGCATGGCTTATTTCAGAACAAATACAAAGAACAAAACAAATCATGCAAAATAAAACCATACAAGAAATTTTTTTTAGAAAGTCCAAAAAAATTGACTTGTAAATAGAATCATTATATGTATACAATAGTTACTTTAGTCCAAGTACTGCTACTGTAATTCCCATCTTCCTCCTAAACTCAAGGTTCCCATCTGAGGCACATTTCTATCACTCATGATTGCAAGCCTTGTCCTTACTTAAAACCGTAAAATTGTGGTTTCAGAATTTTTGAGGCACTGACTGTCATATGCCAACGTTTACTATTGCAAAGACAGTTATGTGTATGTGCATGTTGAGCATACAGGTTGACTGACTTTTCAGAGAGGTTATTTTAGTATGTTATAACACTTTACTAATCTTTTGGAATAAATTAGGGGCCAGGTTTTAGACGTAATTGCATGTGTCTAACTGCTTAAGCAAAAAAAAAAAAAAAAATCCACTGGGTGTGTGCAAATCATGTGTTTCTGTGAGCGTGGACAGACATGAGCCTCATATAAATGCCTGATTTGTATTCCCAATCTACCTGATTTCAGTGGGACTAGTCATGTGTTTAAAATTAAGCATGTGCTTAAATACTTTGTTGGATCTGTGCCTAAGTGCTCACATTGGGTATTTGCATGCAGAAATCAAACACATGCCAATGTATGCACCTAACTTGGAAAATCTGGCCCAATATGTGTGGTGATTGATTGTAATTTAATGATTATAACACAGATTGGAGAATTGGGCTGGGTAAGAGCTGTTTTTATTATATACACATTAGAAAATAAACTTTTTGGATTTTGTTTTCCCCTGGTACTGTGACTTTGCTGTATAGTAAACAAAAATTGTGGAAGCTAATGCACAATATTGTCTAATTGCTTTAATTATTTTGTCAATGAAAAAACTATCCAAGATATTAATTTGGCTAGTGCAGATGTACCGTAATTACAATTCATACAGATTTTACTGTTTGTTTTCCAAATAGGCTGAATATGTTTCATACTGGCTAAATAATCATGCCTTTAAAAAGTTATAAAGCTTTATTTTGTTAAATTTAAATCAGTTAGAGAATAAATGGCTGTTCCGTCTTGTAAACACTTAGTTAAATAGCTTAAAATACATACCACTTTCTCAAAAAACTGGAAACTTGTGTAAATATATATTAAGGTAGTTGTTTTATAACCCTCCACAGGAACTTCTTGTAGCCTAACTACATATTTACTCAATACACTGAAATGGCTTCTGTTGAAGCTATTGTCAGATAAATTATCTTGTTTTATTTTTAAATGCATGTAGCCAGTTATCCAGAATGACCAAATTTTGTCACTCTTGACGGTCAGCTGTATAAGCGCTGTGTAGATATTTTAAAATTATATGGAAGCGCTTAGTTGCTGCAGTAATTTTTTACTTGGATTAGCAGCTTGAGTTAAAGCCTATAGAGGAGCTTGGGGTTGAACTACTAACCCACTTTAAAAATAGACTTGATGTGCCTTCACTGCCAGCCTGGGTTAAGAACACACTTTTTTTCCTTGCAGTGAAAGCATACCCTTGACAGTTATCTAGGTTCCCCTTAATGTGGCATATCCATAGTGGCCAAAGCACTAGAAATGAGAGATGGGAACAAAATGTTGTTTTTCTTCAAATACAGAAAAGATGAAAGGGGCCAGGAATCTTATGTGGAGGGAGTTGGTAGTGATAGGCAGGTAGAGTTTCTAATGGCTAGGAGGCAATTGAAGAAGCTGGTGCCACTAAGCAGTTTTTACACTTCCTGTAAAAATTATATGAGGGACATTTGAAGCCCACTCATCTTTGTTTCATGCTAAGACTGTACAGTACAAGTAGGCACTGGTAGTAAGTACTACATTAGTGTACTTTTAAATTCAGCTATCAACAGACAAAGATTTCCAGTTAAAAAGGAGAGATTAATAGGAGTTAACAATAGGAGTTCAACTGTTTTGTTTTGACAGGATGTCTCCCCTTCTCCTACCAGTCTTCTTTCATCATATCACAGTCTCCTCTGTGGGGACCTTTCATACTACACAACAGCTGATACATTACATAAACAAGCTCCATTATCACAGAAACCTAGCCAGACGGATGACCTCATCATGAAGGCGGGAGGGAGGAAAGACCTTATACATGGCAATGAAGTCAGTAACTATATCAGTCATGAAAATTGAAACTCAACCTATTTAAACAAACTTGACAATCTTAGGTGTAGATTAGCACATACAGCCCTTCAGCAAATCCCTTTTGTGAATGTAATAATCCCTTAAAACACACCACCCTATTGTAAACAATGCATGTAATTGCCTAAAGCGCACTGGATTCACCCATGCAGTTAAAATAAAGACTGCAATAGAGGAAATGAAAGGGTGCCTAGATAGGAAAGAGAAGTCGCTTTGGTACAACAAATCAGTAACTAATTGAAGTGGCTTTTAAAATTAACTCTTGATAAAATAATAAAGTAGTTAAAAGAACATGCCTCAAAAAGTAAAATACACTAAGATCACCTGTTTAAAAAATTATATCTGCTAAACAAATGTATTTTACATGTGTTAAACCAAAAGGGATACCTTTTAACGTAATATTAAAAGTAACAGATTTATGGAAGATACAGAGGTTTCTGTCACATTGATGGAATAAGGGAAACGCTTCTGTTTGTCTTTGAAATAGATGCTGCTTTGATGAGCTTCTGATCTATGTTCCCAGAGTTGTGGCGGCAGATTCAAGCACTTGGATTGTAAAATTGGGAGACTGAGATGTAGCTGTAACGGCTTCAATCACTTTCTTCCTTGTCAGATCCAATGCACCGGACATTGCTAGGAGTTGAAAAGATGCAAAATTAAAATAGCCTACTAAATTTACTTGCTATGGAGAATCCACAAAAGAACTGCCACTTCTAATCCTCAAATTTGTTTCAAATTGCTATTTTTCAAATTGGGCTCCCTGATCTCTTCAACTCCAGCTGTTATAAAGATTGGAAAAGCTGTCTCCTCTTATCAGATCATTGGTTTAATAATATCTTACATTTTTATAGTGCCTTTCGTCCCAAAGGATCCTAAAGCGCTTTACAAGCTATATACATACAAAAATCACATATTCACTCTTTGCTCGCTAGTGGTAGTTGGGCAGAGAAATGGCTGATATCTTCTTCCATCCACGTCCTAATTTAAATAAGCGGGGAGGAGGCGATATAAATAATCCTAAAATCAGTTCCTTGGTCTTAGGATAGTTGGAACTGGGAGCCTCACAGGGTATGTTTACATTGCAGTTTAAAAACCCATGGCTAGCCTGTGCCAGCTGACCTTGGCTTCCAGGTCTCTTGCTACAGGGCTGTTTAATTGTGGTGTAGGTGTTTGGGGTGGGGCCCGGGCTCTAGGACCTTACAAGATGGGAGGGTCCTTGAAAGTCTACACCACAGTTTAATACTCAGTGAACCCAAGTCAGCTGGCACAGGCCAGCCATAGATATCTAATTGAAGTATAGACATGTAACATGTTTTTGGAATGCTAATGACATTACTATAACAATGTTGCTCAGTATATGTTTGTTGCAATGTTATATATATGGTTATGAGGCTTCACTTTGTAATATTCCCAAGTATGTGTCCTCAAGGCTTAAAACATATCCAGGCAAAACTCTCCAGGAGCAGAGGGGCAGTTCACACCTTGTCACGGCTTGTGTAGGACAAACCCAGCTCAGCTTTCCAGGAATAAAGGACTGGCCTAAGCAGCAACAAAGAACCAATGTGATGCTCAAGTGAGTCACCTCCCTTACCGTGGCCAGCTTGGAACCCTGATGAAGTAAAGCTCACTGACTTGGGACATGGAGAAGGACATTGTTTGTCACCTGACCCTGGGGGTGGAGGGTGGACAAAGCCCTAGAGGAGGGAAGGATCATTTTAAAAAGGGGAGTCGTTTGCCATGCTCGCTCTCTTCCACCTCCATCTACAAACATCACCAAGCAACTGAAGTGCTGACCAAAGGGGATTGCCTGGTTGAAGGAACACCTGTGATGAGAATCACCTACATTTGTAAGGTTGATGAAAGCATTAAGTTTACCTTAGAATGCATTGTGCTTTTGTTTTCTCTTGATCATGTCTGACTTGCTATCCTATGATTTATAATCACTTAAAATCATTCCGTAGTTAATAAATTTGTTTTTTCTGAAGCAGTGCATTTGGTTTGAAGGGAGACTTCACTGGGAATAACAAGCCTGGTGCACTTCAATTTCTTTGTTAAACTCATAGAAATTCATCAATTTATGTTGTTTAGTGGGCAGCACTGAACGTTGTAAGATGGAAGTTCTTAGGATTGCATTTTGGACTGGGGGTAATGACTGAAGTAACCCTGCTGCATAATCCAAAGTGTGGCTGGCTAGAAGCACTCAGGAGTAACTTGCCTGCTGGTGATTGTGTATGAACATCCCAGGAGAGCAGGTTCTCACAGCAAAGCAGAGTATGATGGGCTCCAGTCCAGAATGTATCAATCAGGGGAACATCACAATTTAACATTGTGATCTGATGCTCAATTTGGTGAGATGGTGCTATGGTCCATTTTTGTCTAGAACTCCTCACTCACCATCCTCTCACATTGCTTGGTAGTCTCTCAAAAGTGGGAACAAATAGAAGCGCTTGAGGAAAAAAGAGTGATTACTGAGTAGTAACTGTAATTCAGAAGTTATTTCTGCCTTCATGTTACCAACCTGTTTACTGCTCTCTCTTCGATTTGCTCCGTATTTTGGGTCTTTGTGGGTTAGGGAGTGTAGGTGACTGGGTGGGTGCTCTCCCTTAAACAGATGGGACTGATGACATCATAAGTGCAAGGATATGCTGCACCCTTTGACAAGATTTTTCTTTACAGTTCTGCAGCTCAGAGCTGGAGGTGCCAAATACCCACAAGTGTGAATGTACACAGGTAGCTCTTGAAGAACAAGAGTTACTGGTAAATAACCCCTTTCATCAGTTACACTGTAATTGGACAAAGTAAGTGCGTCTGTAGTGTATGTTTTGCTGTGCAGCGTTGGACCCTTAATCTTCTCAGAGCTCCAGAACTGAATATTGCCTGTGCTGTGTCTCAGACCAGTATAATTTTGGAGCCAGGGAGGAAGAGAGAGCTAATTGTGTTGCTTTTGGTAGAAGGGAAAGAGCACTTTATTTTCTTTCTATACAAAGTTGTTAAAATGTTGGAACAAGTCTGATAGAGATGAATTAGTGGGCAGTGTGTGCATGAGAGCATTAAAGGCATATGATGATACAGTTTCTTGTGGATTTTGAAATCATCACGTGGTAAAACTATGTGTATAGCTGTTTTCAGTTTCCTTCTGTTATGATATAAAAATTACTTTCTTATGGTCATGTCACAAACCTGAAAGATAACTTTTTGATGACAGGAACCATGAGTGTTCATTTCTTCATCTGATAACTAATCATGATTTTCTGATGCATCCGGCTTACTTTATAACACATGGCAATATGTGCTCTTATATCCGTTATCTGTATGCTTCAGGGTACACTGAGACACACTTTCATGCATGTGTCATTGTCTAACTGCGTGTTGCTGTGTTTATAAGTATTTTGGGGCCTATATTTTTAAATATAAGCTTAAAAAGTTACACCACTTTTTAAAGTGCACTGGCAATTGATGTGCATACCCTTCAAAGTGCTGAACAACCATTGAAGATACAGTCTAAACCACTATGTAAGTGCTAAGTATTGTAGTATTGATTTTTTTTTAATGAGAATATAAAAATCTGTGGAAAAATACTAAAGTAAAACTTTAGAATTTTATGGAAAGAGATGACTTAACTGGCTGCTTTTACTTTTTATTCTTTCAATTCTGTACAAGTGGCAGCTAAAGCTCTTGGTTGTCAATTTCAGTCATGGCTGTACGCTGAGTGCTGAATGTGACAGCATCTACAGATTTTAGTAGCCACCAGATTCCCAAGCCCTAATAGTTTATATACACTTTAGAGATGTTATCTGTATTATTTTCCCTTTTGTAAGCATGATGATTTGAGGAAGAAAATGGCTAGCAAGTCCTCACCTGGACTTTTGTGCTGGCTACCTGCACAATTGGAACTTGGACATCAATTGAATGACCCTTTCATAAGTGGTGTTGGCTTTCTTTCCTTGCAGGATCTTAACAATGGGATTGAAAATCTAAATATAAAGGAGGGTATAAAAATCTTTTTGCCAAGTATCTGCTTTTCAGAAATAAAACATTTTTATAGAATCTAGTAACTTAGGCTAACTTTGTCGATGTGTTGACCTGTCTTGCTTACAGATAATGCAAATTGGCAATTTGTTCTGATAATCCACTCGTGAGGATAGATTTGTCTAATTTATTTCTTGACCATATATGATATTTTTAAACCCTATTGTTTCATGCTTCGATATTTTTTTCAACCTAGTCTTTTTAATTTCATGCCAGGGATCAGAACTTAATAACTGAATGAATTAAAATTCAGAATATTTAAAAGCTATGTTTGTTGACTACTTAAGATAATAGACATAGCATTATTATCTTAACTAGTCAAAAATACACACTTTGAAATTATCTGGGTTTCAATTCATTCACTTGAAGTTTTGGACACAGTTGATTTGAAGTATCCTTTAGTAAAACATGCATTTTCTCTTACGTTGGCAGATCTCAAAGATGAAAGATAACTTCAAATGTTCAGTGAAACATGACAGTTTCTAAATATTCAATAAAATATGTTTTGAACTCCATTATATTTCTGCTTTTCTTCATTTAAGGCCTTCCTCGATTTTTACTCAGCCCTTGTGCAACCAGATCTCTCACTGACTTCAATGTGATATTTGCCTGAGGAAAGAATGAGTAAAAGGACCTTTAGATTTGTCGTTCAATAAATTCATCAACTAAGCTTAACGTTTTTCAGTCACAATAAGAGAAAGGTATTTAATTCTATTAATGAGTATTATTTCTGGGAATTATTGTGAATTTTATTAGATGGAAAGGCTAATATTTCTGTTGTCAGTGAGTGGAGAGAAACAATGCTTGGATTATAGTATCATGACACTATCATTTTAGAAACGGGGGCTTGCAGGTTTGAATCTCTGGCTGGAGACTTTCCAAAATGGGATGACTAAGAAAGAAATGACAACTCCCAAAGCTAACAGGGTGGAGTACCTAGACTGATACCGGCAAATTTTTCCAGAAAGGAAAAAGGCCACTCCTTAATTTGAATTCTCTGATCCAAAAATTATTCATTTATCAATACTCTAAAAACATACCTATAATCGTGAATCTCATGCCAGAAGGCAGTTAGAATAGATGTTTTAATAGGAATATATGCATGGCTGTAGTTGGAGGTCGGTAGGATGGTGTTCCCCCCCCCACCTCCCTGCCCCCAACCTGTAAGCTTCAGGCAGTCGCATAATTCCCCCCCCCACTCCCACATTTGGCCCCTTGGCCTGACTGGAGCTATCCCTCTGCCTTCCGCTGCACCCCAAATATAGAAGTCAGACTATGTCTATGGATATATGTGACAATTCGTTTTACCTAGTCCAGTAATGTTAGATCTGTGGATTAAATAGGTGTGTTTAAATAGATACCTTCATTATTTGTTAAAGGCAGGTAGAGAAGGGAGTGGGGGAAATCAAACAAAAATGTAAGTATGGCTATATTGTACTCTGTTTATTAACAGAAGAGTTAACTGTGAAGGAGAATATTGAGGTCTAAAATTTGACGCTGTTCCTTTTTTTAAATAACTTAAATCAATGGTAAAAACTGTAATTTTCTAACGTCACAGTTGCTTTTTATGTTGTGTGCTTTTTAAAGGAAGGTACACTTAGAGGAGTGGAGTAGTAAAAATACTTTATTCTCTCTACAGAGTGTCTTACAAGTATTAATTAAAACCTTTATGGTCAGACAACTTAGAATTCTTACGTATTTTGGGTGTTCATCATCTAACAAGAAATAAGCTAATTTACAGAAATTAAGTACTTACTATAGGGACAGTTTAACCAAAAGATGTATCTGTACATTATCAGAAAATTTTCACGCCTTATCACATTTTATATTTTTTTATAAGTGTATTCTTTTCACAGTTTTGTATGCAGTGTAGTTGTAGCCATGTCAGTTCCACCATATTAGAGACAGAAGGTGGGCGAGGTAAATATCTTTTTGAAATTTTCTCTAACCAACAGAATTTGGTCCAATAAAAAAATACTACTGTACTCACCTTGTCTGTCCTTTTCATGGTTGATTATGAAGGTACTGATGCTGCAAGTTATCCGAGAAAAGGTATTGAGAGCTGTACAGTAGGTGATAGAATGTTGCATGCATATTAAAGGTATTTTGGCCTAAACAAACTTCAAAAGATAGCCAGTAATTTAAAAAAGTTGATACATTAGTCTGATTTGAGATGTATTTTGCTGTCTGAGTTTTTATGCTTTCATAAAGCTTTCAAAATATGTTTTAAAATTAATGTTTATACTTAATTTTATTTTGTGGGTAACTGGGGAAGGACAAGAGACTTAACTTCCCATTACTTTCCAGAGATTTTTAACTTAGAAATTCCTGTGTGAACCCTTGTCCTAAAGATTACTTAGAAGCCTAGTTGCATAATCCTGGCATATTAAACAAGATATGCTGTTTGCAGTATTTTATGTATTCCATTTGGAGCTGAAGCTGATGAACTGTGTTAAAAATGTGTGACATTTTCATTCCCTACTTCTGCTTGAACTACTATGATGTGCATCGATAGGAATATTTTGTCACTCTTCTGCTGTACCTCATTAGGGTTATAAGACTGTATTTTAAGTGCTGCATATTGAATCACAGATTTTTTCCCCTCCAAATCAAAATATGACTAAACAAATAGAGATATTCAAGATCAGAGTAGCTTTGGTTTTGGCCCTAGATTTAAATCCCACCTTACCTGAATCCTTTTAAGATGGTGGAGAAAGAGGAACTAGTTAAAAGGTCCCAGTTTTGCTCCATCTTTGGTCAGTGACTGTTACTCAGATACATATACATCTGATAACAGTGCAGGAAAACATGTAGATGTTGAGAATAATGTTGGAAGGTTTCATGTAATAACTTTTCTAGGTTTTTCCTCTTTCCTTTGTACTTACTGTGAAAGACATTTTGAATTAAATCTGCCCTCTTGTTTCTTAAAGTTCATTTGCTCCTACTTCTTGTTCCCTATTTGAAGTCATTATACATCGGTGGACACAGCATAATTATTTCCTCCACATTCTTCTTACATTCTGGGCATCTTCTTCTCTGAAGAACGAGATCTCTTTGAATCTAGATCAGAAAAGTCTGAGTTTGTGCGCTCTAGGCAGATTCTTCTCATGGGAATATTTTAACTTTTTCACTGTTATGTGTTTATTCTGGCCCTTATCTTGGAACTACAGATGGAAGAACCCAAACCAGAATATGCAAAAATTCCCTACTGGTAAAATCTTCCTTTGCACCTAAAAAAGGGAGAGAGTTACCAGAGAATTGAAACCTAGCAGCATGGCTAAGGAACAGAAAGAAATGATAAAGACAGGAAAATTAAAATGCAATATGCGTTGCATGATTCACCATTCAGGACAAATCTGTGGCAAGGGATGGTGCCAAGACAGGATTATCAGCCACTAAATACCTCATCCTATTTTTTATTATTTATTTGATGTATTCCTACAATTATTAAAATAGGATTTCCTGACTATAGGTATTGTGGCTGGCACCTTGAAAGTAGATTGCAGCTGATCAAATTAACATCTTGAGATGTCTTCCCTTAGTTGATCAAATTATGTATTTACTAGATATTCAGTTGCCAAATTTTCCTCAGGTTTGGGGTTTTTTCTCTCCTTTTGTACATGCTGTGGTATAAGCATTCTTTTGTCACAGTACTCGTCTTAGTAGTTTCAGTATCTCTTTTGGACAAGAATTTGGTTGATGTGCCTTCCTGACTCAGGTTTACATTTCTTCTGGCTGCCTCTATCTACAACAAAGGAAAGGAGACTGAGCCATAAGCGATGGAGCAATAGCCATCCCCAAGAGAAATTGACAAGGAAGACAAATGTCTATGTAGACTTACTTGCTTTCTCTAAATAATAAAAAGGTATCAAATTTGTCTAGGCAATGGAATTGTAAGTAAATAACTATTTGTATCATGTTTGAAGGAGCTGGATATTTAACAAAATGGCAATGGGGGGTGGGGTGGTGAAGACTGAGTTTCCTATTAAAAAAATATTAACAAAGTTTAGTTTTGGTTTAAAAAAAGGTAACGTGAGGCGGCCACTCCATCTTCATTTTAAATAGGATTGTGAATTAAAGAATTTGGAAATGGATAGTAGGTTTTGTTTTTTAGAAATAACAGTAAAACTATGTGTATACAGTCTTTTCAATTTACGTGAACTTTCAATTTGTCTTAAATTACTTGGGCTGGTCCATACACAAATCATTAAGTTTTCTCCAACTGACTTATTCAGGGTCAATTCCACTTTAACACATTTAAACATGCCATTGGCTTTGAGGCTTGGAAGGCAAGCATCTTCCAAGGGTGCAATAACACTTTGCAGCTATCTTTTGAGGAACATTTAGGAGTGATACATGGTTGTCCTCCTCATAAAGGTCAACAGTATAACCATCACAAAACTAATGATTGCAATCTTCAGCTGATATGAGACGCGCTGAATCAATAATGTGCATACACAGAATCAATAAAACAAAGATGAAGAAATCCCAGAGCATTTCACTTACGATGAAATATTTAAATTAAGCTTTTTCTATAATGGCTTTATCTCAAATTTCTGATTTAAGACAGGCTATGTCATATAACAAGTTATAATAGTAAAAGGCATGTTCCTTCTCTTGAATGTTTTCCATGTAATAATCAGCTAACTGTCTTGTTCTGCACATTCCTTCTGGCCATTTTGTAATAAGTCGAGCAGTAGTGATATTTTGCTTTGCCCAGTCTCTAACTGTAACATTACAATGTTGCTTTGCTGAAGACTTGTATGATCAATTTTATCTCTGCAACACTGTGAAATGTCCCCACTCTGTTGAGAGCTATAATTAACTTGCAAGATGCTAGTCAGCTAGTTTTGGCAAAGTGACAAAAAATCAACCCCAGTTACTATATTCACATTGTCAGTAGTGCCCACTTCAGAGTTTTTGTTAATATGAAATGGCAATCCCAACTTCCCATAGTAAATTTGCCATTTTTGTACTATTTTATTTTGTGATAGTTATTGTTATTTTGACTACATAAAATTACTATAGTGAAGAATATTAGTTGAGAATTTTCAAGAATGATTTGTAATTTCAGTGATTAAATGGAAATACAGTAGACCTGAGGTTGTACTGTCTGTTTTCTCTCTAATTTAGCATAGACCAAAAAGGAATGATCTAGTACTACATCCAGCCCTTTTTCAAATAGGAAAAGACAGTAAACAGGTTTGGGTCAAAACCCACAGAATGTCTTCCAAGAACTTAGGTATAATGCGAGTCATTTGAATAAAATAGTTGGACAATGTCACAAACCTAATGTTTGTTATTGTCTGTCTGTCTTTAAAAGACTTCTACTGTAATCAGAACATTTGTGATTCTAGTGTCCATCCTATTGTTGATACTAGACTTGAGATTCAGGTAGATTTTCCCATTTCTCCAGTCTCTCCTGAACATGTACATCTCAGGGACTCCCTATATCAGAGTCTGATGCTAATCAGGGATAGGACAATGATCTAGTTGTCTTACTTTTGTTTTTCCTACAATTTCAGGTGTTTCTCGATCATGCTGCATTATAGCCTTTGATATTATTCTCAGTCCAGGGTAAAGAAAAATTGTAATCTTTTCTGAAAGATGCTTTGTGTGGGTAATGAGTATGATGAGATAATTATTTCTATCATCAAGGCCTTGAAGACGCTGCTAAGCTAATTTGGTTTACCTATTGCACTACACTATTCAAGAAGTTTGATATTAATTTAAATTTTCTTCACTTCCATAATGAATTTCTGATTGTCTCATATTGATAATCTGATTTGTGTAAATACTGTATTCCATTGTGTATCTCTTAATAAATTGCTTAAGAGGTTAAATCATTGGGTAAAAAGTATTCCTGTTTAGCACTTTGTGTCCCTTGGTAGATACTGGTCATTAACAACTCAGTTTATAAGAGGAGCTGCTACGTCCTCTATACTTAAATTGCTTAATACATTGTATTATTATAGCTCTACTGATCTTTCTTTTTTAATATAAACAACTGATGCAAAAGATGATGGGTGCGCTGAATTATATTTCTGAGCTTTTGAAACAGCTTAGTTTGAGCTTTTTGGCCAGGAGGCGTTTGCCTCTGTCCGTATTGACTTGAACACATTCTTTGAAGTTTCTGATAGTAGCAGCCTTTTTGAACCATTAGATAACAGTATTCCTGGGAATAATATTTTGGCTTATTGCAAAGAACAGGTTTTATTTTGGTCCTATCTTTTAGTGATTCTTCTCTATTCATCAGCATGGGCTGATGACCTGATTTCCAGATAAGTTTACAACACAGATATTTGAAGTTGTTTTCATTTAGTTTGAGGCTGCCTCTCCTTCATTTAAGACTGTGCTTGTATTTCCCCACTTACCTCCTATTAGTCAGTACCAGTCATGGCATAGGTTTCATTATCTGACATTTTTCACACTAGCAAATGCCTCTATTTCCATGTCTCATAAAGGTGGCTAAGAGAGTAACAAGGCCAGTTTGTTCTGCAAATTCATTCATTTATTGGCCTCTTGGAATGCAGTCATCTTCTCATTCTTTGTAACTAATGTATATTTCTGTATTGTGAACTACTTTGCACAGTAAATAACTGTATTTTCAATGCCTAGGGTTTTTTTTGGTTTTACACCTGCTGAGAATGGTAACTTCAGGGCTGCTCATGGTACCTTGAGATCAACAGTATCAACAGCCATTCTTCCAAACTGGCATTCATTCCAGTTAGTAGTGAAGGAGCCATTTGTGTTTTGTTTTATTTTAAAGGCTAGAACATTTGTGATTGAACTGATTATGTGAAATATCCCTTCTCCAAAGCCATATGGTGTTCTGAGAACAGTAAGGAATGTCACACCCTTCGCGAAATAGCTGTACTTCATAATGACGGGGTGTGGAGATGGTAATTATTTTTAACATCAGTAACTTTTAAAAAACACTGCTTTTCTCAACCTGTTTTCACTTTCAGTTGGTATTAATGCTGTTTGGGAATCTATGGTCTGTATTTTTAGGGGAAAATTTGCAATATTAGATTGTGATTGTGTACTACACAATTAAGTGTGTGGTTTTTCTTAGATATAAAAAGTGGTACATAAGTTGGTAATATCTGGCTATTTTTTCAGTTACTTTGGTAAATTGGGATAACTACTTGTAGAAATACTTATTAGAAAAGCTGAATATCTTGTGCATAATTTTAAGGAAAACAATTTTATTTTTAGTACTTTGCTTTTCTGCAGTACCTTCTATCCAAGGTTTTAAAGAACTTTCAAACACTAATTTAGCTCCACAGAACCACTTTGAAGTAGGTATTTTCTTTGTATATACACTTCACAGTTTAAAAGTCAGTGGCAGAGCTGGGACTAAAATCCAGGTCTTTGGACTTCCCAGACTTGTACTTTAACCCCAAGACTCCCCATTTTCTCCTTTTTGTTGTTCAACTGTGGTTGACTTTTAAACCATTGTATTTTAGAATAAGATATTCAGAAATCTGTTTGGATTGGAGGTGAAGTGGGTAGTTCTTAGTTCCTACTACTATTAAAGTTTTCCATATTGTGAATTTGTTTTTCTTTCTTTTCTTTCCCTTTTCCCTTTTTTAAAGGAGGGGTTTGATAGATCAGTGGGAAGGGAAAGCAGTTGTTTTGGCTTAGAAAATAGTTTGTTACAGTTGGGCAGCTCCAGGAATAACCTAGGAAAAAAGCTTCCTATTACTCAGAAAGAGGCACAGCCTGAGGTGTTCACAAAACACTGATAAGCCGTGAACAAGTAGGATTTAGAAATATGGGATTAGTATTGACTCTAGTGCATATATCTACAGATCTGGAGATGTACAGTACCAGCACATAGTTTGATTTAGTCTTCGTATTTTGAGATTGAAGAGCCTGACAGCCAGCTCTGTGTGGATCTTGGCTTTGTGTTTGAACTGATGATTGTTAATAGTCTCCGAATGATGAATGGAAAAGAAAGAAAAGCTAAAGGATGAAGTTGGTATTTTAATTGCATTATTAACATGACTTGCTCTTGCTTGTATTCATAAGGCAAGGAGGTCCTTGGTACTCTCACCAAGTTATGTATCAGAGCTGAGAGTCCTACAAATAGTGATAGAGCGAAGTCATTGCTACTTGAGCTAACATTAAAATCAGTGTTACTTGGTAAAATATTATGAAAACAATCTATGTTGCAAATTATCTTTTTGCCACTTCCCTACTATGATGAGAAAACATATTTTGTATTTTTAAAAACAAACTGCTTCCTATGCACAATATAAATATTTTTCTTTAGAGGGGTGCTGAAGTGTATTTTTTTAAACAAAACAAAATAACCCCCCAAACAACTTATCTCTTGCATCTTCCAAATATTAGGGCCAATTTTAGGAAGTAATTATGCCTGTACGATAAGCAATACATTCGCTCATTTGAATACTCTCACTTGCTGAGTAATGCCTTCAAACACAGGCTCCAGCAACATGACCCATTCCTGATTAAAAAATCATGCCCAGAACTTCATAGTTTTAGAGCAGTCCATTCGAAAGCCCTAAACCCTTTATTGTGAAATAATTTCTCACAACTTGGTTCTTGTGAGCCACTGGGCACCTTTTCATTGTATTATGAAACACACATACAACGTTCCCAGATTGTTACAAGAAAATTCATTGCTTTTGCAGCTTCAGAAAATACCAGGTGGCTTCTCACCTCTCACTAGTGCTAAAAGAAGATGGTGTTTGTGATATTTATAACAAGCATAAGTAAGTTGTCTATCATTGCAGAATCTCCCTTCTCAAAGAGAGGAATGATCACATTGTCAATTCCTAGATAAATATGCTGGACTTTTTTCATTGTTTTTTTCATTGGTTGCTAGTCCTACAACTGACTGCAAATAATCTGTGAAAACATTGTCAAAACAAAAATGTTCACAAAATCTGCAGTTTTAATTATTATCCCACTAGCATGGCCCATTCATAAGAAGGGAAAAGGAAAAAATCCAACTTTTTATCCTCACCCTTCTAATTTAGAATTTGATTGATGGCCAGAATGAGCGATTATAGGCATAGCTCAGTGTGTAATGAGCCAGCAGATATGACAAAATATTGTATGTGGAAATGACTGTTGTGTTGGGGGCTGGGGGGAAGAGACCAAAAAACAAGCAACTTGCCCTTGAGTGAGATTTGATATTAAAGAAAAAGACCATCGAACTAAAAAGATCTTGGAGAAATATTGTTACCAGAAAACTATGGTCATGTGCAGCAAACCATACAGAGAGTGCTGATTTATATGGAGGGTGGAGTGTGTTGTATTCGTTTTTTGTTTTTACTAGTGCATTTTTCCCCTCCTTGTTTGTTCCTGCTGGATTTTTGGCAGGTTCTTGTTTTCACTGTTTAATTAATAGGAAAATGATCCTTTTCATTAGTATTTCATCACATATAAGTTCTATGTTCCAACATGGTGTAACTTGTGGACTCTTTTAAGTATAGCTATACACTTAATTATTTAATCTGATTAATTTTGCAATAGTTCCCAGTTAATCCTGCCATTGTTCTTTATCTGAGAACTAACAAAAGCAAAGTTTTAATACCCTTTTAATAGCTACAATACTCCTTCTGTTATCAGTTACATTTTTATTATAGAGTACTTAAAGCAATAATTTTTAAAAGCAAATTGTAGCATCTAAATAGTTAACTATACTAATACTATATCTGTTCCATCTTGATTACAGGACAGTTGGTTAGCCATATCCCCTTCTCACTGGACCCCAGGTTGCTTTGTCTGTTAGCATTTTCAGAGCTTTGATTTTTATACTTATACACAGTGCTAATATTTGAATCAATGCAGTGATGTTTTTCTATCAATATGGCAATGGGGCTCATTTAAGAGCTGTCTGTTTTGCTAGCAGCTGTCCTTTTAGCTAGCCAAATATCAGATTTATAAAAAAAACAAAACCTTAAAATGAGCATATTTGGAAAAAAAAAATTAAAATCCATATTTGATTTAGCTAATTAAAAGCAGATGGACTGTTGCATTGTTATTAGAGAAGTTTGTATTTAGGTGCCACCTGTTTCAGTCTTAATTTGCAGAGGGTTGTCATTTAAGAAATTTCATGAGATTAATTTTTCTTGGTATTTTCTTTCTTAAATATCTTCCTATTGTTTAATATTGAAAAGTACCATTTAAGAAACTTGTGACACTACATTGCATAGAACAAGTAGATTTTTCAGTGATGGTTAACAATCATTATGTATGGAAAGAGTAGCCAAAAATCTGTTAGCTAAGTCTAAAGATCTGAAGAGACAAATGTATGGATTTCTCCTTTTTAATCTTTCTTAGCTGCAGTTTATCTTGTCTGGAAATAATATTTTAAGTACTGCAGTGCAAATCTGAATATGAGTGCAAAAGAGGCTATTGTAATAAAAAAAATACAAAAGGTCACTAAACAGATTTCTGGTTTGCTGTGGCTTTTAGGGATAGGCTTTTTAAATGACAAATCAGCCTTGATTTTTTTAAATAAAAATACATACTAAAAGTATTTGGAGGAGAAGAATAGGGGAAGACAGGCTTTCTCACCAGGTAAATCAAAACAGACTTGGCTCATTCTGTATTCAAATTGTGATGTCGTGATATTTTGTTTAATGGTCTCATCTGACATCTTTAGAATATTTTTCATCTTGAAAGATCCCATAGTTCTTTAAAACCTTCAGTATATGCATATAATAAGAGTAATACTTTTGAGAGTTTATAATGCCCCTCATTTTGGAATTGGAGTGATTTAGAAATAATACTCACAATTGTCTTGTTAGGTGCTACTATTTCCATTTTACAAATGGGGAATTGGAAACGGAAACATAAAGGGTAGGTAGCTTAATCAAAGTCATAAAGTGAACTTAAGAATGGCCATACTGATTCAGACCAATGGTCCATCTAGCCCAGTATTCTGTCTTCTGACACTGACCAATGCCAGATGCTTCAGAGGGAATGACAAAGACAATTCTGGCAGAGGTTTAGGACCACTTGGAGCATAGGGTTGCATCCCTGACCATCTTGGCTAATAGCCATTGATGTGCCTATCCTTTGTGAACTTATTTAATTCTTTCTTGAACCCTGTTATACTTTTGGCATTCACAGTGTCCCTGGCAGTGAGTTCCACAGGTTGACTATGTATTATGTGAAGAAATTCTTCCTTCTGTTTGTTTTAAACCTACTGCCTGTTTATTTTATTGGGTGACCTCTGTTTCTTGTGTTACGTGAAGGGATAAATAAATTTAACTACTCGCTTTAGCTACACCATTCATGATTTTATAGACCTCTCTCATCGCCTCCTCACTGAACAGTTGCAATCTTTTTAATCTCTCCTCATATGGAAGTTTTTCCATACCTCTGGTTGCTTTTTGTTGCCTTTCTCTGTACCTTTTCCAATTCTAATATCTTTTTTGAGATGTGGAGACCAGAACTGTATGTAATATTAAAGGTGTGAGTGTACCATGGTTTTCTATACTGGCATTATAATCTTATCCATTTTATTACCTGTCTGTTTCCTAATGGCTCCTAAAATTTAGGGGTTTTTTGACTGCTGCTGCATATTGAGTGGATGTTTTGCAAGAACTATCCACAATGGAGCCAAGATCTCCAAGAGTGAGCCTGTGTCAGAGGTAGGAACAGAACTCAGAATTCTTGAACAGTGCATAGTAGATGACACATCTTTCCTATCTTTATATGTAGCTGGCATTTCTTGGGATAGCAACCCTATGTAGGATTTAACATATTAAAATAAATGATGAACATGGGGTAAAAATGCTCAAAAGTGCTCGTCTCATTTTCAAAATCACTTTAAAATGCTTTTGAAAATGGTACATATAGTATACTACTTCGGTTACCGCATCAAGAGGAGTTTTCCCTGCCTACAAATACACTCGAAAGTGGAATATTTTGTACACAGTGATGTGATATATGTGCTGCACTAAGGCTGTGCATACACACACAGTTCGAAGTAGGGGTGTGTGAATCGCTATGCACACCAAAGTGCTGTGCTGTAATTCTCCTGTGTGGATGCTGCAGGTTCGAACTATAACGTAGCTTGTTTGTGTTAACATAGTTCTGTTTGACAAGGAGTACGTTAATGCAAACTAGGAGCTTGTAGTGCTCATTCCAGGGGAGTTGAACACCAAAGTGCTGCAGTGTACTACTATTTGCACCCCCATAATCCAAATTGCAGGGTTGTGTAGATAAGTTCCAACAAAGGTTACCTCTAATCACTACTTTGGGGAGAGGTGATCACCAAGAAAAACTCAGTGATTCAAAAGTGGTGGCATTTTTTTCTGATTTGGTACTGATTCATTATGCGGCTAGAAGTGATATCTTTCATATGAAAAACATAAGCAGTCTTGACCACTTGTGGTCGTTGAAGATTTTTGGCACTTCATAAGTTCAATTGTAGCTCATAGAATTTAGAGAGAGAGAGAGTATAAATCATCTCAGGTCTTATAACATGCGTGCATTGGCAGAGAGATGGTTATTGTACATTTTCTGACATTTTGTCCTGTCTGTTTTTTAAATCTCCCAAGCAATGGGGCTTCGATTACTTCCCCATAGGGATCATTTCATGGTCTAAGTACTATAATCTCATTGTTCAAGTTTTTCTGGACCCTCTGTTCTGTCCTGTGTCGTAAATTATTGTATTTGAGTTGCTGTTTGCCATCAAACATCTCCCCTGTTCCCACTAAGAGGTGGCTGCATTCAGTGGCATGTGCAGTGTTTTGTGTGTATAGTTTGTAAAGCAATTTGGGATTCCTCAATATCAAAGCATCTGTGTTACTGTAAGATTTTATTAATGTCTTTGTCTTATACTGTTAAAATCTTTTGCTAGCCTTCTAAATTTTTAAATTCTTTGTCGTTAATGGTAAGGAGATGTGTATGTTTTTACTTCTCATTAAAGACCAGAAAATGAGCTTTATCTTGTAGGTCACCACCTGAGACAGCCTTGAATGTCTCATGTTAACAGGAAAAAAGCAGGTAAATCATGGTTTGCTCCTCAGTTTTATGACCAGAAGCAGTACCAACTATTAGGTATACAGGCCCTGAAACTCAGTCATAGAAAGGTTTATTAAGAAGGAAAAAGTTAGAAGTCCCTGTAAATTATAATTAAAACTGCATATTTGTGAGCATTTTTTTGTTTTTGACAATGTTTTCACAGATTATTGCAGTCAGTGGTAGGACTAGCAACCAATGGAAAAAGTCTAGCATATGCATCTAGGAACTGACAATGTGGTCATTCCTCTCCTTTGAGGTAATCCCTTCTCAATTCTGGACAATTTATTTATGTTTGTTATAAATATCACTCACACACTCTTCGATTAGCACTAATGTGAAGTGAGAAGCCACCTGGTATTTTCTGAAGCTGCAAAAGCAATGAATTTTCTTGTAACAACCTGGGAATGTATCAGAGTATGTGTGTTTCATACTACTGTGAAAAGGTGCCCAGTGGCTCACAAGAACCAAGCTGAGAGAAATGATTTCACAATAAAAGGGTTTAGGGCTTTTGAATGGACTACTCTGAACTGTAAAGTTCTGAGCATGATTTTTTAATCAGGCATATCTAAAGAGGTCATGTTTTTTGGAGCCTGTATTTGAAGGCATTACTTAGGAAATGAAAGAATTCATATTAGATATTGTACTGTTAGTTGTACAGAAATACAATGAGCCAACCCTCTTCATCCAATGCTGAAATGCATTTGGATATGATTTTCTTGAATAATTGAAAAGTATCCAAAATTATAAATGCTTTTGTCTGTAAGATCTGCACAGTGGTTCTCTCTAGAATTATTCAGTTCACTATCCACATGATGATAAATACCCTCAGTGGGAGTTAAACAGCTTGGCACCCAGATTTACAAAAACACTACATAAATAAACTCTGACTATATAGTTTAATGTCAGGCTGCAGTATTAAAAACAAAATCAACTAAGGCAGACCTTTGTTCAAATATTGTAATTCCAAACAGTGGTCCCATGAGACATGAACGCTTATTATAAAAGAATGGTAGAAGCAAAGGAAATGAGATTCTTGATGTTAGCAAGGCTTACCTGAAATCCAGGCTGTATTAGGAGGTATATCCCTTATGCCAGAGTTGAAAGGTAATTCAGCATCACTTTATGTGGCTTTTAAGATTTGATTTTACCCTTATTGGGGCACACAGAGACCTCTTAAAAATACTGTAAGTTTTAAAGATTAACTTTTATTAAACAGTAAAACATTACATTAACACAGAATTAAGTTTGTCTGGTGATAGCTCATATCCTTCCAGAACATCAAGATCAACAAAACACCAACTTCTGAAAACCAGGAAACAGAGTTATGAGCATGTACTTTACAATCTTAATTCGGCCCCTTACTCCCACCCTCCAAGCTGACAATAGTCACTGGGAATCATCTGCTGTACTGAAAGGTGGAGGAATACATTAGAGCAGCTTGGAAGAGCTGTGATTGTGATCTGAGGAGATCTGGATCTGAGTATCTCTCTCTCTCTCTCTCTCTCTCTCTCTCTCTCTCTCTCTCTCTCT
>ML675623.1:4965993-4990125 GCA_007922155.1 Mesoclemmys tuberculata | reverse complement strand
CTCTCTCTCTCTCTCTCTCTCTCTCTCTCTCTCTCTCTCTCTCTCTCATGTGTATTATCAAAGTAAAAGGGTGCATGTGTACCTTGAGATTCCAATTTGCATCATTTCAGTACAGAATTGTGTAGGTTCTGTCAGTGCAAAGGCACTGGGGTCTTGTTGGGTATTGTCAGTAGTGAGGTGGGATATGAGCCATCTGTGGATTTAATGATGGATAGGGGAATGTCTAGATTTATGCAGTATCCCATTTACAGGTGAGAAAGGGTTGTTAAAAAAAAAAAAAAAAAGTATGAAGTAGCTGTTAACTTTTCCAAGTGTGGTATTCTGCTGGGGTAGGCTCAGTGTTTGAGTATAGGGCAAGTACACGTAGCACCTTTTCTTTACACTATATGAAAAGGTAGAGCTCAAGGGCCGAGTTAAGGTTGTATGGCTGTTGACCGTAACTCTGTATTTCATGGTTTTCAGAAATTTTAGTTTTGCTGATTTGTATGTTTTGGAAAGGCATGTGCTATTATCAGGCAAACCACAACTCTGTGTTAACAAAGTTTTTGCCATTTAATTTCCTAATTCTTTTTAACGGAATAGCATTGTTTGTTCGTAGGAGTTAGTGGTCAGTTACACAGTTGTTCTCACCTAGGTTTGCAGTTGATATGCCACTGTGGCTAGGTAATAATCAAAAGGATCTAGCTTTTTTAGAAGGTTTTCCATTCAGTTGAACTTTACATCCATATCCCTTTCTTAAATATGGGAAACTGAGGCACAGAACAGTCAAGTGACTTATGCAAGATCACCCAGCAGGCCAGTGGCAGAACTAGGAACAGTTCCAATCCAGTTGTTTCTCTCGTAGGCCACACAGTAGCTGTGTTGTTCCTCTCCACTCTTGACTTCTTTGTTATAGTGGGGACTTAGACTTCTGCAGTGGGTTAGGGCTCCCCTAGATCCCAGCACACACACAAAAAGGGCACATATTTTCCATCTCTGTTACCATCTCCTTCCAATAAACATTTGCTTATGTTGATTATTTTCTTCAAAAAATAATTTCAGCACTTCCTAAATATTATGCTGTACTCAGATTACATGTCCCCAGAATAACCCCCTCTCTTTGATAGTGGCAGGTTGAACAATATAGCTACTTATTTTACTTCAGAATTCTGTGCTGGATTGGATTTTGAATTCTGTGCCTGCGATGATGCTCCGTTTCAATGACTGCAAGATATCCTCAAAACTACCCTGGTCCTGTGGTGTAGTGAGTGTTTCAGTTAGTCACCCTCTCCTTGCACATGCTCAGTATAATCCCATGGGTGTGCAGAAGGCACATGAACCTTCTCAAGCACCTAACTGGAGAAGTAACTTTTTGAAGTGTTTTAATTTGATTTCCTGCAAAGGGTGGTAGGTGCCATGCCCTTTCTTGGAGCATTTGAGACCTTGGTGTGATCATCTGACCCTGGTTTGATCTCTATTTTTGAGTAAAATTAGGTTGTCAGCATCTGTCAATTTTAAAAAAAAGTTGTTTTTTCCTGGGTGATGTATCTCAGGAACCCGTTGGTCAAATGACCCCAAATTTGGATTACAAATAAAGCTCCACAACTCCACGAGGCACACCAAATTTCAAGGCAGTCAGATTGATCATATACATTTTACAGCAAGTAGAATTGAAATTTAAACTGAAAGCTGGTCTTAAATATACAGAGCTGTTGCTCTGCTGTAATTTCATGTTTCATACACTTCAGTGGAATATACTTGAAAGCATCAAACACCTTTAAATGATGCTTTTCCTTTTTCTTGGTGGATAAAGAAACTGCTGTTTCCAGTCTACTAATGACAGTTTTATTAAATGCAAAAATGGTGTTAATGTCATTTTATGGCAGAGATTTTAAATAGAGGCAATTCAGGAAATTCAAAGAAGCGTGTCTATAGTAACCTTAGCCCTGCCATATTTGCACCTAACTTTGTGTGTATCCGATATATACATTCTCTCTCTTACTTGCTCTAGTTAATAAAATTTGTTTGCATTGTTCCCTTATTAAGAAAAAGATGTGCCAACTACGTTTATTTGACAGCACAGTTAAATTAAATGACACTTCACTGGACTGCTATCCATTCTGTTCAAATGGTTCAAATTTTCCACACTGTGGATTTCCATGCCGCATTGTACATTTAACCCTGTAGACCACACACACAATTTTAAATTGGGGGCCATTGGGACCCAGCAAATAGGCTGGTAGAATGCTCAATCTCTTGAAGGCAGGTGATGGAATTTGGTGAGGGGGTAGAGTTATACTGGCAATTGAATGACTGGCTAGATTCTGTGGAGTTGCTTAAGATGAAGATCTCTATCATAAAGTGATATAGCAGTAGTCAGGAATAAAACCCATGACTCCAGCCTTCCAGTCCTCTGCATTAACTGCTAAAATTCCTATGGAAAAAGGGACCTTAGACGGAAGTACCTCATTCACAGTAATTATAACTTAGTACTCCACTGCAAAGTGTTGTTTTGGTACTGTGTAGGAAGTATCGTATAGAGTCGGCTGTTTGACCAGTCCAAAAATAATTGGTCAGTTGACTGGTGAAATATTGTTAAATATTTTAAAGCACTAATTTAGTAGAACAGTAATAAACAGTAAGACTTTATGGCTTAGCTTTAGATAATGACTTAAGCCTAATTATGAAAAACATGTTACTTAATTGCATTGTTTTAACTTACAAAAATGTGAAACACACTGAAATGAAGTTCACAAAAAAATGAGAGGCACCATGATGCAATCAAAAATGTAGGATGCTGCCTACATCAGGGTATTCTTTCTGGAACAGTAAACAGTTGACCAGCTTGCAAATCCTAGTATTGCATATGCATTGTTTAAACTTTGTTTTTAAATAATCTTGTATTTATTGGTTAATTCAACAGAAATTCTGACAGTTCATGCAACATTTAGCTACTTGATGTCGGCAGCAAAGGGTGCAGTCAGTGTGCAGATTGATAAAGAATTAGATAAGCAGTATTAAGGTATTTCAGAGTTAGAAGCAATTATCAGCAGAGGCATTCTAGCTTTCCAGTAGCATGCAGATTTAGTTTTCTTGTGCTTATGGTTCAGAAGAGAAATACCCTTAAACCTATAGCTGGTACTTTGTTTTAAAAGTGTGGTTTGGGCACTGGCTTGGCACTGATTAGCAAACCTTTGGGAGTGTAACTGTCACCCCCACAGTTCCTGCAAGCTTCGTGGTACAAGAGAGAAAGGAATCAGAGTGTGGCTCCAAGGGTTGCCTCCCTGTTGCTGTCTGGGATTGGGTTGGTGAGGAAGAGGTAAAAAAGAAGCAAGATGGAATGGGACTGCTGAAGGGTGTAGAAAAAGATAACAGCAGAATTTCCAAACTTCTATCTCCACCCAAGAAACAGGCCTACTACTGTCAATTTGGAAGCAGTAGAAATCAGGCAGCAAGTACTGGGAAGCCACCTTATACATCAGGTGGGAGAAAGCTAAGCTGCCACTTGCTATGCCCCGAGGCCAGTGGGTGGGGATACCTTTCAGATGGGAATACATGGAGAGTAGCCAGTAAGGGTGGAAACTAGAAAGAGGGAAGAGGAGAGAGTACCTAGAAAGGGTGTATATGAAGAGGTGGTAGCAGCCAGTAAAAGGAGATTAAGGCCTGGTCTACACTAGAGAGTTTTTTGTTGACAAAAATCACCTTTTGTCAACAAAACAATCCTGGTGTACACACTGCAGTAACCCTTTTGTCGACAAAACAAAACCACCTAGATGAGAGGCGTAGTGTCTTTTACGGCAATTTTTTTTACAGAAAAGTACGTGTATAGTTACTGCCCTTAGGTTATATTGCTAAAATTAGCCTCCCAATTATCCCAGCATGCCATTGTGACTGCTGCTCTGGTAAGCAGTTTGAGCTCGGCTGCCCTGCCATCTATCTCTGTCCCTTCTCTTTCAAAGCCCCAGGAAGTTTTCAAGTTAACTCACCATGAAGAGCTTGCTCCATGGCGCAGCAAACACAGTCCTGCCTGCCTTCCGTAAACTACAGGGAGGGGTGTAACTCCGGATGTGCTGTGCAGAGCCAGGGAGGAAGGTGCGGGCTATGTCCCTCTCCCTGACCTTGTGGGTGTACCGGACCTGACTCTACTGAGGAGGGTGGGGGAATGGGGATGCCAGCTATGAGCTGTCTGTAGCAGCTTCTGCCTTGGGACTGGTTACTTCCAGCTGCTGCTGTCTCAACATAAAGAGACAGGACGAGTGCAGACACGCTTACTGTCCTGCAACATGTGCTATCTGACTGTCTCCGTGTGTGTGTGTGTGTGTGTGTGTGTGTGTGTGTGTGTGTGTGTGACTCTCACACTCATTCACCTGCTCTCCCTCCCCCGACTTGTGGGCTTCTTGTGCTTGTGTTCATCAGCGTCAGCTTGTTTGACAGAGCACTTTAAAAGCAGCCGTCAAACTAGTAGGATGCCCATGGAACAATGGGATTCAGAAACCTTCATCATGTGACGCTGTGCCTGTTCTGTGAGGCATTGCAAATCCTTCCCAAAGCACGTCGTGTTCAGTTGCACAGTGGGATAGCAACCCACAGTGCACTGCTCACTTTGTTGACAAAAGAGCTGACAGAGTGAATGCACTCCATTGACAGAAGGAGACAGTGAAGACACGCAACACCAATTTAATTACAGTGGTGGCTGTATGCTGGCAAAACTTTTGTTCACAAAACTCTAGTGTAGGCCTTAAGGCTATGGTGACATAGCACTGGCCATGCTAGTGCTTATGTTGGTGTAACTTATGTCGCTCGGGGTGGCTTATTCACAACAGTTATTCACAATCAACCATTGTGAATAGGCTTCATCTACCCTAACTGAAATGACTTTGTTAGCACTTCCCCTCCCCGTTGTTATGTTTCTTACTCTTGGATGCATATGTATATATATACCTCCTATCTGTGATTTCCACTTCATGCATCTGACTAAGTGGGTTGCAGCCCACGAAAGCATATACCTGCAGAAATTTGTTAGTCTTTAAGGTGATACAGGACTCTCGTCGGTTTTCCTGGTGACATAAGTTATATCAACTTAAGTGGTGGTGTAGACATAGCCTTAAGAAAGGTCAAGAGAACGGTCAGTGACTGATGGAAGCATTCAGTAGGGCCTTGTCTACAGTAGCATTTACGCCAGCAAAACTTCTGTCACTCAGGAGTGTGAAAAAAAATACTCAGTGTGATATAAATTTTGCTGGAATAAGCACTTTTGTGGACAGAGCTATGTTGGCAGGAGGTGCTCTCCTACAAAGATAGTTACCTTTGCTTATTTAGGTGATTTTATTACATCGCCAGGAGAGCTTTCTCCCATCGACATCACATGGCTACGCAAGTGCTCTTATAGTGACACAGCTGTATCCTACATGTGTGCCTGAACACTACATCTAGCAAGGGTGGGAGGAGTGGAGAACAGGAAGCTTTGTAATGGCATGCATTAAGGTGAATATGAGTGTAGGGTTTTCCTCAACAGTGAACATGTTAAAGCTACAAATTGCCTTGTCTATGCTAGGTTTACTAAACATAGGTTAAAATCATGTTAGCTAGCATATTAAAAATATGCCTTTTGCCCTAATGTAGACAGGAATCTGAATTCTTTACTTCTGTTGAAGTTAGTGTGAGTTTTGTCCAAGAAAGGTTATATTTGCCAAATATTCAATTATTTGGGGAGAGTACCAGATATGAGATTGAAAAAAAGTTGTATAAAACAGATTAGCAGCCCTAAAGATTCCACAAACTCACTACTTACACTCATGTAATTGTCCATTACTCCTTCAGAATAGCTCCCCTGCCTTTAAAATTACCAGCATGGGGTCCTTAAGAACACCATTATGGGTGGAAGGAAGAACACAACTGTAATCAAAACAGTGATTATTATCAAATTCATTTAAATGCAGAAAGAGAAACAAATGTGTTCCAAAGGGGATGTGGAAAATTTACAAGTAATTCTTGGTTTTTGAGGTTAGGTTTCCGATGCCCATAGGGAAAAAGTTAATCGCTTACCTTTTCCTTCTGAGTGAATATTTTTGTATTAATTTCTCTTTCTGCATTTAAATGAATGTGATAGTAATCATTGTTTTGATTACAGTTATGCTTCCTTCCACCCATAGCGGTGTTGCTAAGGTCCCCATGCCTATACTCCTAAAGGCAAGGGAGTTATTCTTAAGGAGGAATAATAGATAATTATGGGAGTTTTAATGGTGAATTTATGGACTCTTCAAGGCTGCTTATCTGGTTTATAAAACACTTCTTTCCATTTCATTTGTGGGAATCTCCCCCAGATAATCTGATAGTTTAATCATATGGAGCCAAATTATGGATCTCTGATTTTGGCAAATTTCATACTGACTTCAACAGAGCTTTGTGTGATCAGGTGTTCAGGATTGTGCCCCTATGAAGGATGAAAGCAGTAAACAAAAAAGGCCAGACACTTTTTTTTTGATTTGTCAATTTAGGCAAAGAAAAGATTTGCAGTTGGATTTCTACATATGTACTCTGTCCGACTCCATTAGATTTTAGTATTTCTGTGTGTAACTCTTAAACACCAAACTGCATAAATATTCCATAACTGTCAACATAAATAGACATGTTTGCCTTTAGTAAAGGAACAGTCCCAAGGATGGTCAGTGTCTCTCTGTCTCTCTTTATCCTACTTTTTTCTTTTTAAGAAGCATCTGAGCTAGAAGCAGGGGTTTAAAAGAACAACCCCATTTGGCAACAGTCAAGCAAGCATCAATAATGGATTTTTTTTGTTATTTAGTAATATAAATATTAGCAGAATAATATTTTGAGGTAGTTGGCTGACAGGAACCTTGGTATAAAATGAGGTTTTCTTACTTGCTGAATAGAATGTTTTAGAAATGTTAAACTATTGTCAAGCAACTGCACACATTTTAAAATGTTTTAAATGCTTTTATTGTACAATTTTATTGTATTTTTCTATGATAGCTTTAATTTTTAAAATAATGCATTTTTAGTTGTTTTTAAAACATCTGAGAATTATAGTGCTATTTGGGGTGGCTGTCAGTACAAAGGCTAATGCTATTTATTAGGGTCCTGGTTTTATTTAATAGCCAGATGAATGGAACAGTTAATAAAAGAAATATTGCTCTATTGCCTGACATTTATGTCCTTGGTTTCCAATAAAGAATTGGAATTATGAATAGTTGATGGTTTAAATTGATGTTTTATGTTGAACGCTAGCTATAATTTGCCCTCTGAGGATTGTAATACCGAGAAACAGATGGTTTTTCACAGTAACAAATTGCTGTGTGTATACAGTACATAGAACTGGCTTTCAGATCCTTTCACCTTCAGTGCTGAGCAGTCACTGAGTCAGACCAAAGAGAAATGCAGCCAGCGCACAGGAACACTTTTTGCAAAAGGGCTTCCTGACTCTTTAGAATACAAAGTGAACCCTGTAGGAAACATGACCTATTTTTCCAGGTGTGATAAAGATATGAAAGCTTCAACTAAAATGGATCTATTGAAACTTAGTATGAACAACTGAGAGGTATAACCACAGAAGCCTTTTAGCTATTCAGCATGTCTAAAATGCGTGCAAAACATTCTCAGTATCTTTCTTCCATGATACTATGCAAAATGAAAACTTAGAGAAAAAAAATGGGTGATTGTGGAGAAAGTAAGTGAAGTATGTACGAAGTTAGGTTAAAGAGAACAATGCCAGCAGTTTCATTGTGGTAACATATTGTATTTCTAACTGCGTATGTAATACTGCACTGTTAGTTCTTGGTCTCAGGATTTATCGAAGTTTGGATCCAAAGGAAATTAATGGTAAATTTATTTTTAGATTTTTAGAATGTTGTGTATCATGGCTGCAGGAGGTAACACACTGGATGATTATTGGAGAGTTTGGTAATCTATGTAAGTAAATTGTATTTTGATAAGATAATTTCTCTAGCAAACATATAAATGACATGATGAGAGAGATCCTTTACCAAAATAGCACGTATTGTCTGGGTTAAGAGTAGCTTTAAATGCCTCCTACTTGGCGTGGTCATTATTTCTGTGGGCCTCTTACTGCAGGCTTTTTTTGTTGTGTGTTTATACGGTGCCTAGCCTGATAGTGTCCTGATCCAACAACAGGGCTCCAAGGCACTACTGTAATGCTGCTGCTGCTGCTGCTATTATTATTTATTTTATTAATACTAATAATCAAATGGTGCATTCCCTTTTATGGTAAATTTCCACAACATCTTATTTTACCAGCAATCGTTTAAGATTTCACACTTCATCCTGGAAACAGCAAAAAATGCAGCACAATAAATTAACTGTTCAAAATAAATGGATGTTTATTTCATGTATATAACTTGCAGATGATAATGTACAAAAAGACACTAGTTACGTCAACCCTGAAGTAACAAAACCTTCTTTTAAACTGCTTTGTGCACGCTGGCCTGAGAGGGCATTCCTCACTGAATCACTCTGCACTGTCAGATTTTGTATTTTCTGTAAATGTTTTGATTGGAATTTAATTTTATTTATGTTTTGTCCCTTGCTTGGTAGTTAACTGTATACTAATAAATATAATACATTTCATAAAAGTATTGAAGTATTCTTAGTGTTGCCTCATAACAGCATCTGCTTTCAGATGTTTCTCGAAAGATAGGAAAACACCAGAATTTGTGTAGATTATAATGTGTGCAGTTTAGCAGAGTCTGGGTTAGTGAGATTCTTTTGTAACTAAAACATCTAGTTACCAAGAATGTAATAGGAAAAATCAAAATTTTTTTAATAAGATGTTCAATGTTAAAGCACAATTTCATATGGAAAAATGACATCAGAGACTGAGACATTAAAAAAAATAAATCAGACTTGGTTAACTAAGTGTTACTTATCATAATCCTTCTGGTTACTCTGTTTAATGGCTCATGTTCAAAGTGGTGAAGAAATGCATGAGGAATCCTGTCCCTCACTGTTTTTCCCTCTTGGCTTCATGTCAGGAAATGGCACATAACTCCAATTTGTCTGGCTCTGTATTACTACTAATGCAGATAAAGAACGAAGAACACTGGAACTTGGACACTGAAACTAAGTTTAGCCATTGACAAGGGAAACAAAGGCCAAAAACAGTTAAGAGCATTGTGTAAAAGCCGTTTTAACATGTATCAACCATGTTCTTTAACGAATGGTGCTTAGGGCCAATTCCTAGCAGATTGTATCAGCTGAGTTTAGAATAGAAAAGAAAAATGAAACTAAACATAATTTACATTTAACCTGCAGCATGGTAGCAGAAAAGCAGCATGCAGTTTACTGGGCCCAGCTTTCTGATGATCATGTGAGGAGAAGCATCCATCACTCTGAAAAGAATTATTTTATTAAAATTGGCACTTTTGCAAATAGTTGGCAGTTGCCATTTGATTAAAAATGTGCGAGAATTTGTGAATTCACTAGACTTATAAGAGACTGCAGACTGGGTTTAATTATTCTGTAATGTTAACAGTCAGAACTATTTTATTTAGATAAAATGTTTAATAGTAATTCCCTGTGGAGATGGGGGTCAGTCTGTAGCTGGACTGCTCTTTCCATTTTTGAGCAGATTTTGAAAACTGTGTTCTGTAATTTAGTTTGATCAAACTTGAATATCTAGTGAAATGTAACATACAAATAATGTAAACTTTACTAACCCATGAAAACCCCATAGGCTTAAGTTTCAATGGGGGATAAAGGAGAGGGTATTGTCTGCAGAACGCATTGTGGAGATGATACACCAACGGGGAGCCAGTGATCCAGCTGGTCTGGGCTATGCAGACCTGAAGACTAAAATATTCCCCTCTTCCCCTCAATTTGTGCATCACCTTAGCTGCCCTGAAATTCATACAAGCAGAACTACTCTTATTAGAAACCTATTTACAGTAATACCTGTTTCCTTTAGAACCAAAATAATAATTCTTGTTTTTATGTCTCAATCATTTGGCTTTGGTTAATGCTTTTTCACTGTTACTTGAACAGCAACAAACACACATTTTTGCAGGTTGTCTGGATGGAGGGGAACAGCAATGAGATATGGAGTCTCTTACATCTAGGTCAGTGGTTCAAATAAAACCCAGATCTTTTATGGACTTAATAGTGCAACCATTTTGACAGCTGATTGTTGGCAATAGTGGTTGCAGTCTAGTTCTAGAAAAATATCCCATCAAATCACCTGCCATCTCACTTGCTACTAGTGGTGAGATTTGTCAACCATTTTTGCGTAGGTAAAACTAAAACTGGCACTGAGCGTGAACAGCTCCCTCACACACACAAGTTATCCTTCCATGTGGGTGGGGCTTGAGGCACGCTAGTGAGAGAATTTGTATTGCCATGGCTATGCTATACCTATTGTGGATGGAGAAGGTGAACACTGCAGCGCTGTTACTCTAGAACCTTCCACAAGCACGAAATAAACTAAAACAAATATGCTGCTCTGCATTTGTACATAAGTTGTAGGGCTTGTCTATGTGGCATGGCTGTTCAGACTTACAGGGCTATGAACTGTAGAGTGGTCTAATGGGTTCTCTTCTAACTGACCCATGTAGACCCTACTGATGTGAACTGAAAGGTGTCTAGAGCCTTTTAGAATTCACAGCCCTGGAGTCTGGCACTATATAGACAAATCTGTAGTTACTAGGCAGCCACACTGAACAAAGGAAGAAATAGTTATGTTTCCAAAACCACTTGTCTGTCACTACTATATATTATGTGCTTTCCTATAGTACCATTATAACATTTTTAAAATAAATGGAATAATACAGTAGAACCTCAGAGTTATGAACAGCAGAGTTACAAACTGACCGGTCAACTACATACTTTATTTGGAACTAGAAGTACACAATTAGGCAGCAGCAAAGAAAGCAAAAGCAAATAGTGTTAAACATAAACTATTAAAAAAGGGAAAGCTTCAGAAAATTTATAGAAGGTAAGAAAACTGTTTCTGTACTTGTTTCATTTAAATTAAGATGATTAAAAGCGGAGTTTTTCTTCTGCATAGTAAAGTTTCAAAGCTATATTAAGTCAATTTTCAGTTGTAAACTTTTGAAAGACCAGCCATAACTTTTTGTTCAGAGTTACAAACAACCTCCATTCCGGAGGGGTTCATAGCTGAAGTTCTACTGTAGTAGATTGATAGCTCTATATAGCAGATTATCATCTTGGATGATTTTATGTGCACAGCTTGTGTTAGCAGAAGATTAAAGTGAAGCTTAAAGGAAGACTATACCTCATAGTTGGATTTGATTTTGCTCTGTGAAAATGCTTGCTAAATTTTTGGGCTATCTAAAATACTGTCACAGATGCTCTGGCGTCCCAGCAACATTTGGCAGTACAAGAAGTAAGGAAAATATTTTAACCCTTCTCACCTGTCTTGGAAATCATTCACTTGGACTAAGCAGAAGGACCCTTAACACTTTTTACATATGGGATGAATTATGGATAAATTAAATGCTTCCTCTTTGGTGCATACTGCAATGGAGATCTTGGTATAGAGTGAATTTCAGATCTAGTGACACTATCAGTGCTATGAGCCTCACTAACGGCAGTAACTGCTAATGACACAACCTCAGCCTCTTGTAAGAAGTGCTACACACTGCTCTAAGCTACTCACGGTTTAGTCCTCTATTTTAGAAACATTGGCACATGAGACCATGGAAACTATCACCCTAAATAAATCCTCATAAGCTATTCATGTTACTAGACAACTTTGCTCATGTTATTTGATTCACAATCCTTTGCTGCTTTGGTTCTTTCACATATTAATGAGTTTGATTCCTGCTCCATATAAATGAGGCATAATCTGAAGCTGTCAGACCTAAACTGGATCTTGAACATACACTGTTAATTTATTCAAATTTCTCTTTAAAGTTAGGAATATTTATAATAAAACTTGTCAGGGCTTCAGTTAACAGTTTACACTGGAAGTATTTTTGGTTGTGAAATATAAAAACAAGTCCAAAAACGAGTCTGTGGACTGATACTATGTTGGAGTTGTTTATGTAAAATCTTGTTGAGATTTCAAAAATGAGAAAATTGTTATATTTCCATGAAAATTAATTTGTGATGTCCCAAGTCTGCTGAAAAATAGGTTAAAGGAGGGTGTGTGTGTGTGTGTGTGTGTAAATAGTTATAACTGAAACTAAATTATTTGTAAAGTCCCACAGAAATAATAGAAAATCCAAGAATATTTTTTATTTTGGTTATGCCATTCTTCTTTCTGAAGGTGAAGTTAGATAGACATTAGAGTGAAGAGAGAGTTAACTGATTCCATGTGCTATATGAAATAACAAATAAAGGATACTGTATAAAAATAGCAGTTAGCCTTGAAATAGATAGTGTTACTACTTTTTCCGCTAAAGTTGGTTCATTTTGTTACGTCCTCCGACTTCCTGTACTTCATTGGTCTGTTTTGTCTACTTGTTGCATTCTGTTGAATAGCTGCACTGTAAGCTCTCTGGGGTTAAGGTTAGTATGATGGGCCCTGATCTGTGTTTGAGATTTTTACCTGCTACCATCAAACATAGAAGCAAAAAAGAGACTGATTCACACAGCTCAATGTTATGCTGATGATCTAAGCACAAAAATAAACAATGTATGAAAATAGCTTAAAAAGAAAAGACTGAAGTGCTAAACATTAAAGATGCAGGACAGGTTAGCTACAATGTGGTTAGATGAAAAGATACGGTAATGGAAGGGAAAAAAGGTGAATAAGGATTACTGTCCGTCTATGACAATATGTGAGCATTTGAAAAAGTGCTAACATTACATGGAGTTAATTTTCTTCTCTAGTTGTTTTTATCTTAAGTAGCTTATATATCTTAAGCATATATATGTCATGTCAAAAAAACTTAAAACAAAATGATTAATTATGGAAAATGCAGGATCTCTGAATATTGCAAATTGTAATGCCTGAATCCCTTGAAAAGATGTTTTATAATTGAGTGTTAGAATACATCTTTGCCTGACTGTCTACAGTATGTTTAACTGATTGCTTATAGTCTGATTGTGAGTTTTGCTGCATTAGTGTTGCAAAGGGATCCAAATCATTATCTATCTGTTTCTGTGTTCATGGAAAAGGCACTTAAACACAAGTTAAATTAAACATGCAAGAGATTTACTTAAGTCCTGATGAGAACAGGAAATTGACTCTCCAGTGTGAACTTCCGTAGTGCCAAGGCTCATTCTTCAGAAAGATAACTAGAACAACACAATGGTGCAAGTCAGTCAGTCAGTTCTAGTTTAGCTTATGTCCAGTTCAGCTATTCTTGTAAAGATCGTTTAATTGGAGAATTCATAAATACTTTTGAAAAAGCCTCTGTGTTGGATTTAATATAGTTGGTTGTGTTTTGTTTTGTTTGTTTTTGTTTTTCTTCTGAACACTGGCCATCCAAGTTTTTAGGATCAGTCTGTTTATAAGGCTGGATGCTGTGGAAGAATTTAGATTTTAGAAGTATTCTGTTCATAATGCTGGAGCTGATCACTGAACAGCAGAAGAGCATTGATTTCACAGAAGACTATGTAACTGTTGGTGCAAGGAAGTTGAATCCTAGCTTAAACTAGCACATTCAGAGTCCCTCTCCCTTTCTTTTAGGGAAAGAAATTAACGTATGAGAGAGTCATTCTAAAACTCTGATTTATCATTGCAGCATAGCTTTGAAGTCCATTTCATTTGTGGCCTGCCTTGTGCGGGAGGTCAGACTAGATGATCATATTGGTCCCTTCTGACCTATGAGTCTATTAACCATGTGGCTGTGTAACTGAAGATTCCCTCGTTAGGACCAAATTCTAATCCTCTGCAAAACTCAAGTAAACAGACTGTGTGTCAGATACTTACAAGAGGTCTAGGAAGAGTAGAAGCATCCTGGCTATTGTAAAGTTTGATTCACTATATGTTCTCTTCATCAGTGAACATTCCTACTTAATGGGTCCACTTGCAGTGCCCCAGCTCTCATCCAGTTCCTCCTCTTTGCCATTACTGAACAATACATCACAAAACACTGCTTAGCCGCACATCCCCTGTATTACCTCTCTTTGGCCTCCCTCCAGCTCCAAATCAGAACCACAGCAGTTCTGCAGCTTTTCAGGCCTTTTACACTGCATAAAATGAAGATGATTTGTTGGTTAGTAGTTAACATGTGACAGAGGAATCTTGTAAGCCCACAGTTCAAAGAAACTTGTGTAGAAAGTTTGCTATTAGCTTCCTAACTCCATCAGGCTTCCTTCTTTTAAGTTGTTCAAAGTGCTTCTTGGGGTTTAGTAGGAATGTTGTATCCTTCTGCTTCAGCAGGATAACAAATCCCCAATTCAAACTGAACTGTGGAAGCATTCCCATCTGTTGTCACACTATCCTCATCGTGCAAGGTAATCTATTAATGGTTAGAAACGAGAGAGAGAGGTTCCTGCTATGTTTTTAATGTGTTTATCCTTCTCCTGGGGGAATGGGGCACCATTGTGTGTGCAGAATTCATGTTCCCCTGAAGATTTCTTCGCTCAGAAAATGACGGGGAAGCAAAAGGAAGCTGCAAGAGCGGTCATGCACCTTTCCTGAGCAGAGTGGGTGCATCATTTCAGGCTCCCGAAGTAGCTTGTGGAGACGTAGATCACTGCAGGGCTGGGAACGCACTGGCCTGTGGCTCCTACCCTGTGACGGGCTCAGCTGCTAGTCTTGATCGGGCTTGGGAAGGGCAGGACTTCCTCCTCTCTGAAAGAAGCGCTGGGTCTGACTCGGACCCTAACCCCAGAAATCTCTGCTGGCTACAGGAAGCTCCATACCCTATTACCTCCTGCTTCCTGTCTCCGTCATTCCTCAACTGTGGGGGGAGGAGTCGCTGTAGGGGAGATGCTCCCCCATCCGACCAGTCCCCATGCATCTGTAGCCCCTGTGCAACCAGACCCCTCTGCCGATCCCCACCCCTGCACCCAGACCACCCCCACTAAACCTTCTACACTCAGACCTCTACCCTCCCTGCACCTGGACCACTTCAACAAGCCCTTTACATCTCTGAGCCTCACCCAGACCACCCCTGTTGAGCCCCAGCCACCTTTACCTGGACCCCACTGCAGAGTCCCATTTCCCTGCACCCACAACCCCCCCCAACAAGCCTGGATCCCCCACCAAACCACCCACATTGAGATTGCTTCACACAGAACCTTCTCACCTCACACTAAGTCCCTCCACACTTGGACCCTCCTGGCCTGAGCCTGCCTGGGGCCAGGGCTGGATGTGTGTGAGAGACTGTCCCTCTCACTTGCTATCTTGGTGCACCTGGCAAGGAGGGACAGGGCTCCAAGATGTTTCTAGGACAGGCCTGGCCCTTGTGCTTTGTTAGGGTCGGGTTAAGCCTCACTGCCAAGTCTGTATCTCTATGTTTGGGGGCTGCAGAGTGATTTCCCCTCTCTGTGCAGCCAGTGGTCTGTGCTCCCCAGTGCTATGCTGGAGCTGCCACATTTATTTGTTGACAAATAAAATATGCAGAATTTAAAAATATTGTATGCAGAATTTTTATTTTTTTGGTGCAGAATTCCCTCAGGAGTGTAATCCATAATCTAGCTGTGTGTTGGAACTAAGCATAGCATTCCTCCTTTGTAATTATGGATTTCTTTCTAATACAATTGCAGTATCACCTGTGGCAGCCTAAGTATCTGAACTGAGCACTTTTGAACTTTATTGACTGCTTGTTTTAGAAATTACGTATAAATCCCAATTCTCTGGGAACCAGTAGACTTAATACAGTAGATTTTTCTTTGATTTATGTTTGCTATACTCAGAAAACAACATTTCAGCATCTAGTGCTCTGCAATTACGGCATCTCAGAGAGGTGGCTTCTGTTTTGCTGTGGTGTGACAAATTGTGCAAGAAGACTCGGTGACAGTTTATGATGTGTTCATTTGAAGCAGGAGCATTTGTTGTGGTGATTGCTTCAAAGATTAAACTTTCTTGAAATGTAGCTTTGAATTCAGTGAGTGTGTCTATGTAAACTCCAGCTATGTTGTGTAATGATCGTCTAGGTTGTAATTTAAAACAGCTCCAATATCTAGAGGGCCACAAAAAAATCCCACCTGAATAACTTGCCTGATTTTGTTCTGGTTCAAAAACTTAGTCCCCTTTTCATGTAGATGGCAGCATATTGGACTTTAAAACAAAAATTATAATTCTTTCTTTATGCTGCTTAGGGGGGTTAAAAAGTGCTTAGAATGGCAATAACTTCGGTTGCACCTTTCATCTATGCGTCTGGAAGAGTATTGCAAACATTAGTTACCCATTTTCCTGCCAACAAAAAGGGGTGTGTGTGTGTGTGTGTGTACAACACTACCACACAAAGTTTGAGGGTAGGAAGTACAGAATACATTATCCAATTGCAACTGCAAGGGGAATTTAAGTAGGCGTAATGTAATTACTGGAGTTGGAATTTGGAATCTGAGTTGACTGGAGGGTGTGGAAAAAGTCCCATGCTATCTTTGAGGTCTTTGAGCTTGTATTTTATATGAAAGATATCATCTCCAGTAGCACAGTACTTACTATTACCATTCTGAGCCATTAGTTCAGTATTGACATGGAAGAAAAAGTGACTCCTAATGAATTGCAAATACCATATCCTGTATTTATCTGGGCTTATTTTTTTTTGGTCTCCCAATGTAGACAAATGCTGTTTAGTTTCAGCATCTCCGACAAAGTAGTGTAGTTGAAAAGGTGTAAGAGCATTTCACTCTAGGACTGGACAAAGTAGTTGGGATAAAATAAGGCAATCCTGAATTTCTTCCTTCCCTTGCAACTCCAGGGCGCCGCCCCCCCCCCCCCCGGGGGGGGGGGGGGGGGGGGGGGGAAAAAAAACCCCCCACCCAAACAAAAAAACAAAAACGCTGCACCTTTCCACAGTTTTAGAACAGAATCTTTTTCTGAAATTTTGATGTTATGGGGAAATTATTTTTATTTCTTGTTTTGGGATGAAACTGGTTACGATAAAAATCTTGCAAGAGAGTCTGTTCTTGTAAAATTTCAAATTTGATATTGCAATTTAGGGATTTGGATGAGCATGCTAATTTTCAGGGTTCCTAAATTCTAAGCCTTAAGAGTTCTGACTGACTTATTTTGGTGCATAGTGCCTGTTGGAAACTTGCAACTTTTCCCCCTTTTCATGTGCATGCCAGCTAAGTTCTTAGGAAACTCACTGTTCAGTTTTTAAAATTTGCCTATGGGTTTTGGCCTTATTCTTCAGAACTGCTGAGCACCCATAATCCCATTTCAAGCTAATAGGAGCTGCATATGCTCAGCAACTGTCATCAGGCACTTGATAACTATTGCTCCAAATGTAACACTGCTATCCATTGTAAAGTAATTGTTCAAAATGTGCTCAGCAAACCATCTATGCAGATAACCAACTTTTTGAGGTAAGTTTTGTATTCATGTTAATATGTTCTAAAATAACTACATTCATCTTTAAATTAGTTTTTAAAAATATTTTGCTGTTTTGTAATTTTTTTTTATCTCTGAGTATCTGAATAGCTTCATGTCTGTGAATGTGAGTTGATTCTGCCCTATCCAAAGAGAGGCTAATGGCAAGGTTTTCCACATTCCCAGAGTGAACCAGTAATTTTGGGCAGCTGTGCATGCAGAATGAAGTTTCTTAACTTACCCTCTTGTTTTGGACTATCAGTTTTCGCTTTTGTGCAGCTCCATCTCCTACATCCAGGACCATCCATCTCCCATCTTTTCCTCCCTTATTAAAACCATGGGATTATAGCACTAGAAGTAGTCTCTTTTTATTTAACATAGTGGTTGCATTAGAATGGGATTTCTCTAAAGATTATTTTGTAGAAGTATCTATGAATACTGTTTTAGTATATCTTTGCATGTGATAAGTGTGCTTGGTTAAGCACTTTTTCATGAGGCTGACAAGTTTTGCCAACCTGAGGACAAGAATTGACATTCTTCAGAAGCCAAGTGACATGACAGAGAAGCCATTGATAATTTATAGATCCTTTTAAAAATTAAAATTTATATTGAAGTCATTTTAAAAATGAAATGCTTTCAATGTTCTAAGTGCATTAGGCACGTTAAGCAAAAAAGTGCACCTCTCTCATAAAGATATTAAATACTTTAGAAGCAAGGAAGGGCCATGTGGCTTGAAATGGTGGGCCTATTCAACTTTGAAAGCTCAGATGAATCTACTGAGTTGTCAGAATTGTACTGGAAGTCTCTCAGACGTGTTATCTTTTTGCATTTGGTGAATCTGGAAATATTTTGTATGAGCCTTTGTGCAGTTTTGATTCTTGAATTCATTGTTGGAACCTGAAAATGGAAAGATGCCTGGAAAAATGCAATATTTTGGGAGATGTGTGGAAAACATTAAGCATTTCACATTTGAAAAGATGTTATAGATTTATTGCTAGTAAAGGGCAAAAGTTTTTAAATTTTTAGATTTAAGTGTGGTTATTGATAACGCCTGAAGTCTGCCCAAAACCAAACTCTGACTTTTGATTCCTTTATATGTCTCAGGTTATATCTTGGTCCTGTTGAAGTCAGTGGAGTCAAGATTTCTTAGTTTGTCATCTTTCTCATTAGTTCAATTTGCATAAAACCAAGAAGGGAGTAACACTCAATAGAGATGAAAGAAAAATGTAACTAGGTAAACACAGAAATCCCACACACACGCACACCAGTTAGTTAGGGGTGACTAAGTTACCATTGCATATTTGGACATCTTCTATACTACTTGTTGTGGTTGCCTGGCAATTAGGTATTTCTAAGGTGATTAAGTATTGTATCTAAGGCTGGGCCTATACTGACGGTGGCAAATTTGCTGCCATCAGATCGATGTCTCTGGATTGACGGAGGAAAACCACCCCCGTAAGTGGCATAGCGCTGCATCGACAGGAACACGGTTCCTGTCGGCACAGCGCAGTGTGGACGTTGCGCGGAACAGACGCAGCAAAGTCGACGGAAGATACACAAGTGTTTTACATCACTTGAGTTTCTCTCGTCGACTGCCATTGAATCCGAAGGTAAGTGTAGACCAGGCCTAAAATAGGTAAGAGAAGGAGAAAGCTGTTCATTATTCTTGATTTGAAGTAGTCTACAGAAAGTACCTATTAATCATAGTTTCTTAACTTGGTTGTCTCCTACCCACATGAAAGGAGCTAGTCCTCTTTAGTTAGTGTAAATAAAATGATTTATAATGCAATATTAGTTTACATAAAAATATGAGCAGTAACTCTGAGGAAATTCATTCCTGATAAGTACTTACCACTGTTGCAACATAAGGTATCTATATATTAATCAGACATACAAAAAACAAAAATAAAACTTAAGTGTGTGATACACACACACTGGGAAATGTTTTTTGTTTTTTTTAAATGAATATGAGTAACACCTTTTGTGTTTGATCAAGATGGGTTATTTGCTATGGAGTTAGATCAAAAAAGGAGTTGTTTAAAAGAACCAAGTATACGCAGCAAAACGATGACCCAGATAAAAGTCCTTGAGGAAACAGTGAGGAAGCTGTTTATTGGGGAATTACCTGCTACCTGGCTTCAACCAGGCTAAGAACAGTTTACTCTTCTCAAAGCTAAAGGAGGCCACTGAACATTAGAGGAACCTGGGGCTTACTAAAGGGAGGGAACTGAGTGAATGGCCAGAGACTGCCCAGGGAGTGTCCGCAAGAGCTGACAGGGTGGCAAGGAGATGCTCAGAGACGGAGTGAATCCTGCAAGCCTGACTGTTGTTCTTCCAGTCAGCAATGGGTGTCATCTGGGCTGATGGGAATTTACAAAAGCTGGCAAGGAAAGATTAAGGTGTCAGTAAGCCCCAGGTGTATAGGCTTTCTATTGTTTCTGCCTTTTTTTTTATGTGCTTTGTGCCATTGGGGGAATGAATAAATAATGCTGTGTTTTGAAGGTACTGTTTTTGAGTTGCTTTTATCAGCTTGCTGATCTTACAGGTCCTTGGAGTGAAAGGACTTGCAGGTGCCCAGTGCAGTTGGGCCTATTGCATTAACACAATGGGGAAATTGGGATTGCAGCCCAGAGATCCAGTCTAACAGTGGTTGGATGATGATGGTTCACCCATAGCAAGATGCACTGATGCACTCTAGAACAGTGACTCTCAACCTTTCCCGCCTACTGTACCGCTTTCAGCAGTCTGATTTGTCTTGTGTACCCCAAATTTCACCTCATTTAAAAATTGCTTGCTTACAAAGTCAGACATAAAAGTACAGAAGTGTCACAGCACACTGTTATGGAAAAATTGCTTACTTTCTCATTTTTACCATATATTATAAAATAAATCAATTGGAATATAAATATTATACTTACATTTCAATATATTTAGTAGTATATGCATGAAATGTTAGTTTGCACTGACTTCGCTAGTGCTTTCTATGTAACCTATTGTAAAACTAGGCAAATATCTAGATGAATTTATGTACCCCTGGAAGACCTCTGCATGTCCCCAGAGGGTACACATGCCCCTGGTTGAGAACCTCTGCTCAAGTGAGACTAAAAGGGACACTGGGTTTGCTACTGTAACTGTGACAATTTGATTTCCTTACGCATTACTTTTCTCTTCGTTCTGGGCTATTCAAAAAGAATGTTGGCTGTAACTGAATTTTATTTTCTCTTTTCAGATAGTAACTGCCATGTTTATGCTTCTCTTGTTTGATAATGTCATTGAAACATATTTCCATGCTTCTTATAAACGTAACATCTTCAAGAGCAGCACTGAAAATGTTATTTCAGATATTCTAAAATGTTGATGTCTACATTTTAAACAACATTGTCTGCTTTGATGAATCGCTGCACAGCTGAATTATTTCAATCACTCTTGTACGTGAAGGACTGTTAAATTCTAGAATAGCTGTTGTAGCTGTTTGATTGAGCCTGTTGAAGTGATACTTTTATCATGATTGTATCAAGTAGAAAACTTCGGTAGATGACCCATGCTGAAATGGTTTCAGGGGAGGAGTAAAACAGTGTGGGGATGGAGTCAAATAGTCTGTTTCAAAAACATCATAAAGGACTGGAGCCTGGTCTACGCTTGAAAGTTGTACAAGTATAACTGCCAGTTGGTGTGCAATTTTTACTGATATTGTTATACTAGTACAAGCCCTAGTTTGAATGCAGTTATACTGATATAAAAGGTGCCTCATATTTTCCATGCTTTTTGCATATGGGAATAGCTGTACTCGCATAAAGTGCCTTTATTCCAATATAACTGTCCATGCTAGGGAGGTTGTATCACTTTAACTGTATCAGTATAGTTGGAGTGGCACAACTTTTCATGGTAGTCAAGGCCTTGGTGACGAGATCTAACAGGCTGCTTGTGTGCTGATCTCATAGGTGCTTTGCAAATCTCTCTGGATGTAATGGCAAAAAATAAAAAGGTTTTATTGTATCAAAGTAGAATATACTCAGACCTTTTTATATTTAGCAAAATGCATAGGTGACATGAGGTAACTGCCAAGTTATGTATTTATTACATGGTAACTTAAAAGGTAATACATATTACCATTATATGTTGTCTAAAAATATAAGAAATAAATACCATTGATAGAATTAAGAATTAATTTTTGTTTATATAGAAATTGTAAGATCCCAGTTCTTCATTGCTTTGTCCCTTGTAGTTACGTCTGGGCAAAGTGGATGTGAAGTGCTACAGAGTCAGAATTCTCCACTCAGTCATATTAGTGGTATTGTTTTATGCCCCCTTGTACCATATATAGGAGTTTATGCCCTTGCAAGTTAACTGTAAGGCAAGGGAGAATCAGGCCCTATTTTACTTGACAGTTATTTTAAGACTTGGGTTTTCTTACTTTTTCACACACTAACTTTTGAGATGAATGGCAAAGGTTAAGTTGGAGGGGGGGAAAAGAGGGTAAAGAAGCTAGCCAAGTATCAAACTAATTTTTGGAGTGCTTATGATTTTCATAGTGGAATGTAGGTGAATCTGAGCAGTGTTTGGAATCATGGGGTATTAGATTGTTGATTCCTTGAAAGATGGCTGGCAATGTTGTTATAAACAATCCATTGGCCATGGACAAATAAAGAAGTAAAATTACTTTTTGGGCATATGCTTGCTAGCATTCCACGGACTAAGATATCTGAAATTTGTGAAGTTTATATGGTGTCACTTAGAACCCCATGCATCCTGAATTATGTATCTTCGTCAATTTATATGAAGTAGCATTTCCATGAGTATTCTTAAAAATATCCCTCCACTCATGTAAATCTGCTTTCGATTCAGTTTAATTTTCACATTTTTTTTCATGTTCAAATGCTTTACAAAAGGGATCATAGCCCCTAGAGCCTTTTGTAGGTTATCCAATATCTATCTTAGTTTTCTACTAGAAGATAATTCCTTTCAGATGAGTGGGCAAACTATTAAAATACAGTTTTATTAGCCTGTTAGAGGCATTTTTAAATATTAAGAAAGGTAATCAACTCAAATTATTCCTTTATCTGATCAGGGAAGATGAAGGCCCAAACTCATAGGTTTTTGTTGTTGTTGAGCAAACTAGTTTACTTTTCTTCTCTTACAATTTCACTATTAAAAAGTACCACTAAAGAGATCACAGTAAACAATCAATGGAAGTATAAATCATAAAATAAGCTTATCTGCTCTTAACTGTTATAATGAAATAAACAATGGAATGCTAGTGTTCAGCCTTGTGATTTCCCAAGTGAAAGAGTACTTACCATCTTTATCATAATTTGGTTCTTTGTTGTCCAATGACAGTCATCAGGATTTATTGGACATTAGATTAAATAAAAATCCCTGTTTCAGAAATGTTAGGGAGATATAGTCCATCAAGAAACAAGCTTTTAGGAAAATTTTACACTTAAGTTTGGGTCTATGAAATTCTCTCACAAATATAGGGATTGTGATAGATAACCTTTTTTAAAAGAAAAAAGTTTTGTTAACCAATTCATGTCAGTTATGTTTTATCAGTAGCCAATGAAAGTAATACCTCTTCTAAACTCGAGCCTTCTCTTTAGCTTTTGCCATTGTACACCTCTAATACTGTATATTTTATCCTCTTATATTTTATCGCTTAGTTGGACTGGAAATTGGGGACAAAGTTAATGGTTGTTAGTGACTGGGCTGATTAACTGTAATACTGAAGTTGGAGGGTTATGTTAAAATCTCTTTACACCTGTTGTTTGCCACATATTCTTACCAGGGACTCAAAACATCTCATGGTCATTAGGGAAATTACCTATTATGTGTGTTTTGTATCATGAATAGGTTGGTTGTGAGTCTTGCTGTATGGTGTATAAAATGCTTACTCCTTGTGGTATGTAGGAAAAAGTAGCCAGATTTCTCAGACTTGAGTTCCAAAGTGGTGATTTTGGCCCTGGCTTATTCTCTTGAGATGTTAACTTTTATGCTTCCAGAATCTATTTCTCTTTTCTTGAATGGATACATTTTGTAAATAATACAACTGTATAACACTACTTTCCTCAGTGAAAGTTGAGACTTAATAGATGATACATTTTATTTGAAATCCTCAGATGAAAGGCCCTATACTGAATATCAAAGTGCTATTATTTATTTTTCCCAGAAGATAAGCAGTAATTACATACACATGTGTATCCTTATACTTTTATATAATATATCCAGATGACTGTGTAACCATCAGTATTACAGAGGAAACAGTACTGAAGTCACATAATTCTCACATAGGAATTCCTTTATCTCTTTTCTTTTTGGGGAGGCAGTGGGACTTAATTCTGGAAAAAAAAAATCTAATCTAATAAGTGTAGTTTTCTGTTGCACCATGTAAAAATCCTATTTCTTTCCAGTTAGTCTGACAAGATCAGGATCCTTTTCTCAGAGTTGTTCGTATCTCGTACAATTTATTACCATTGGGTCTCCCTGTGATTGGATTTTCCTAACTTCTTTCAATAATAACTGTCTGTTTGAAGTCCAAAGGCAAAGCTAAAGTTCAGTTTGTTAAGGTAGCATTGGGGTGCCCCTGACTGACCTATTATGAAAGAGAGACTGTCAGAAGAGCTAATAATGTATAGAAGTTAACTGAAACTTAAAGCAATTATCCCTTCAGCCCATTAAGACAGAAGAATCTTTACATTCCTTTAGACTGGGAACCAAAATCAAGTATCCAGTCA
>ML675623.1:4940702-4965593 GCA_007922155.1 Mesoclemmys tuberculata | reverse complement strand
CTGTTCAAGTTTGGCCTCTACCTCAGATACGGTGATATCCACCACCATCCATTCACCACAGTGAAGGACAAAACACATTGTTAAAGCAAGTAATGAATTTACTGTAGAAGCTATGAGCATATAGCATCAGAACTATTTCCCTTCCAACAACCCAAAACCCTGTACAAAGCAAAAAGGGAGAGAGCATCCTAGCCAGCCTAAGATGAACATTTTGACAAATACAGCACACCCAAGTAACTGAACTCAAGGGGAATATTTTGGGCTCTTTGTGGTGAATCCTGAAATGTGAGTGCTAAAGAAAATCAGTAGGAGAAAGGCCTGCTCTGAACATGCTAATCCTCAGAATTCCATTGTAAAAGCTTGGGATTCTTTCCATTGATTTAGTTGGGCGTTGGATTGGGCCAAAAGTGCTTTTAAAACAATTTGGACTTCACAAAATGAAAATACATGTTTTGTTTTGCACACATTTGAATTTGAAACAAGAGCTTCAGGGACTCTAAGACACAGCATGTGATTGGACACTGTAAAGTAACATACTATAGTATCTAGAACCTCTGAATAGGAACTGCTTTATAGGCTACTTTCTTTGGTCAGGGATTGGGTCTTCCTCGTTATTTGGAAAGCACCTGGCAGGTTTTAAGATATGCGTCTAAATAAATAGTAAAGTACATTGTTGTTGTTTATGTGGAGAAATCTAAATAAGCAAATGTGACCTTCCCTGACTAAGGGCCAAATTTTCACACGAGATAGTCCTTTTTCATTACTTCCCTGGGAATGAGAAGTTGGAATAACTAGCTCCAGTGTACCCCTCTCCTTCCCCCCCCATCTCTGTATTTGGGGTGAGTCATTATTTGCATTAGAACTAAAACCCTTCAGTGTCACAGAAGTATCACTGAGCATTTTTTGTAATTTTTCTTCCACAGTTTTGCTTGTTATCAGTTTTAGTGTTTGCATGAATCTGCATGCACACGCATGTTTACTTTTTTTTTTTAAGTCTAAAGTTTCTTTAACTGAGGCAGCTTCTCTAGAATCCTAAAAGGAATCATGACTTTTGCTGCTGTTACATATTTTAATCTTTTAAAGATTTTTTTTTGTACAAGTTTTCCTTTGCTAGAGGATTCCCGTTCAACTTTTTGTAAACAATATTCCTTGTCCTCCATTCTCCTCTTCACTTCATACACTTTTGCAAACAAAGCTTCAGATTTACTTTCAAACTGATTAGTGTTTCAAGATAATTTATCCATATGTTGCACAATAGATTTGAGGAGCTCCCTTATCTTGAGAGTAGTGGCACTTGAGATCCCTCTCGTGTTATGTGTTTTTATGCACTTCACTTAAGGAAGTCATTTTTTTCTCTACTTTGTATTTGCTCTTGCGTGCCCACAGCAACTCATACCCAGATAGAGAATTCTTTTCTGTACTGTACATTAGAAATGTGAATGTATGAGGGGATAACAATATGTAAAAATAAAACAGGTACAGAAAGCAATAGATAGATATTGTCTTTTTGTTGCAAAGCATTACAATTCAGTATTTGTATGGATTCATCTGAAGCCATAGACATTGTTGGAATTCCCTGATAAGTACATGTGTAGAATGCTTGTCTACAAGTGGTCAGAGATAAGGGCACTGTTGGTCTATTTGAATTTGATTCTAGTTTTTTATTGCTTTGTGTGATGACTTGAATGACATGTTGTGGTATCTGATTTTTTTTAAAGTAAGCAGTAGGGGACCTTGCACATTGCAAGTGGGATACACATTTTAAAATACATGTTTTCCACAACACCAGTTTTTTGGTTGTCACAATATTTCTGATTTTTCTCTGAGGAACAGAAGGCATTTAAATAACTTCTTTTCCAGTTAAGTATACCTTTATTTAGGTCAAGTAACTGCATACATAATTTTTATAATAATGGATCACAAAGAATAGGAACAATACATTTCAGTTGAGTGGTTGGCAGCTTTATATCCATTTTAGTTGTATTGTGGATCAAGGGTGTTTGCCACAAAGATAGGAATAAGGTAAGAAGTTTGAAGCTTAGGTTAAAATTATTATAGATAACTCGATCTGTACTTGCTATATATGGTCATACAAGAAAAGTCGACACATCCTCAAGACATTTATGGACTTCTCTGATTCATCTTTCAGAGCCAACAGCTTGAGCCAAGAGCTAGAGAATTTGTTAAACTGCATTAAGTTCCTGAATAGCTGCAGCCCAGAGGAGCAATTGTGTGTTCACAAGGGGGGAAAGGGAAGTGCTGTGCATTATGAAGGCCTTGTAGTTGGGTAACAGCCTCAAAGAAGATGGATGCCAATAGAATTTCCCCCAAAACACAAATTATTTATTTTGCCATTGTTAAAACAGTGACTTCCTAAGTGCTCGGTCTCCTATAGAAACTGAGAATTTTTGTAACAGGAAAACTATTTTTTCCTTATGTGCAATTTGTTACCTCTCCCTTCTAAGTTAGTAAAAGGTCAGCCAGTACTCATTCTGTTGATTTATTCATACACAAGTATGTCTCATTTTAATGTTGTTGAGTTCATTGTGATTCACGGCTATGCTTGTATGCTTTCAATGATATGGAAAAAAGTGAGCACAGAGATGATAAAATGTTTTAAGGTATTTTTTTCCTTCAGTCCAGTGGGTTTCTTTTCTTGGTCTGTCTTTTTCTCCTACAATATATTGGAATAGTTCACAGTTCAGTCTTACAGATTTGGGAACTAGTCCCAAATGAGACTATATATTAAATTTGTGAGAAGATGCTGCTGTTAAAAATTTATTGGAGTTAAATTTATGAAATACCTTCCCCCACCCCCTGAAACCAACAAAATAAGCATATTGAATAACTGTTTTACTGAGTTTGCTCTGATGCCTTTTGATTGATTCCTTTACATCTGTTGTACCAGTTTGCCACCAGAGCATAAGCACTATGGCCTGAACCTGATTCCATTGACTTTGGAGGGAGCAGGGACAGATCAAGTGCAACACTTCAGATTTTTGTGGTGAAAAATCTAATTATCAAATAGAACAACAACCTTACAAATTAATTCAATTGGTAAAACAACATGAGAAGATCTATATTGTGTTTGTGATTTTTGTCCCACAGAAAGATAAAAATTCAGTTAATCAGAATTTTTACATATATTGATGGGTGGGTGCACTAAGGTAACGTCAGAGTACTACTCCTTTGAATCTGTGTAGAGTTTTGGTGTAATTTTTGTTAGTTTGTCACCTTTTTGGAAATCTTGTGGTACTAGTTTGGCTGTATTTAAATGGTAATGGCTGTTAAGCATATGGGAAACCTTAATGTGTTACGATAAGAGATTTGCTTCACTAAACATATTACAATGTGACACTTTGTAGTTTAATCTGGGTGCCTCTCTTCATGTTAAAGCACCATTTTTAATGTTGAAGTTCCCTTTACTAACCTAAGACATTGCCAGAGCTCCCTTGACTCTGTATCTTTTCCTGATACCATAAATCATTAAAAAAATTATAACTGGGAGTTATAAACTACTTAAGCCTCTTAGTTTTAAAAGTTAAAATAGAGTCCCTGTATATTATGAGTCCCCTATGTAGAATTTATGATGCCAAGGTAGATTTTTGGCAAACTTTGTAAGATTGGGCACCTCATTAAGGTTCTTCTGTCTCTGGGTCAAGTCTGGTCTATAGGAAAAGTCCACTATACTGCTGTCTCGTCATTGAAATTAATGATGTTGAAACTCTGATCTCCTGAAAAATTGACAGTTGCTGTACATGTGCGAAACATACTTATGTAACGATCATTTCATCTGTTCTATCAAATATAATTTACTAGGACAGCAGTTTGTATTATAGCTATATCACACATTTCCTATTTAAAAAAAAAATAAAATTGGGTTTTTCCCCAGTAGGACCCACTCTCCTTAAGCTAACAAATAACTAATGGATATCTCTCTGGATGTATCAAGATGATGATACTTTTAAAAATGTATTTATTTTCTTCCTTTGAAGCATCAGGGATGGCTATGGCTAAAGATGGGGCATAGGACAGGGAGGGCCAAGGCTCTGAGGTGGCACCAAGCATTCTCTGTCTGGTGTTTGACTGGCTGTTTCTTGCTTACATGCTCAGGGTTTAACTGATCACCATATGTGGAGTCAGGAAGGATTTTTTCCCTTAGGTCAAATTGGCAAATTTTTCACCTTCATCTGCAGTGTGTGGGTATGAGTCAGTTGCCAGGATTATCTGTGTATATCTCACTTAATCATTTCCCATTCATTGGTGACACCTTAAAAGATCAATAAGGCTTTGGGCACTGGTCCACCTTGATCCCTCCTATTTTCTGCCTCTGGCACATAATAATCTAGTCTCCTCTGGGCTGCAATACTTTGGTCTAATTTCGGTTCAGTGTGCAGGTGCTGGGTGCTGTTGGTGGCCTATGCTATACAGCAGGTCAGATTAGATCAAGTAGTGACCCCTGTTGGCCTTTGAATGACAGAGTCACACAGTTGAAGGGTGTTTTTTCTTTGTTTTTTTTTTTTTTAAATTTGTAATTGCTTTTAAAAATATTTAAAGAATTAATAGGAATATATTATCTGGACACGTAAAGTGTTCATATGCACAGTGTCCCATACATAGTGATGGACTATAACCTGTTTTTCCTTTAGGCATTCCTGCAGTGCCACATTCTGTCATGAGCATTTTATGCAGAGATTCCTTAACAAATGGATTTAATATAGTTTGTTTCCACAATTAATTAGATAAATGCACATATTCTGTGTTAATGATACATATGTGTAAAATCCTAATGCAATAACTTGCACTTCTAAAATTGATATACAGATAGGTGCCAAATTTCCCCAGAGCATAACTTGATACAAATATGAAGCTATGTAACAATTTTGCTTTGAATACATTTTCCTTTAGTAATGCCCAACACCATTCCCCATGTTCATGCTCAACTGCAGATTAACATGTAAATCTGTCTTTAATAGTTTATAGTTGAAAAGACCTTTGCAGTTTTTAGAGGGGTTTTTTTTTTAATGAATATATTCCTTGTGGAAAATACTGTATTAATGACACTGGAGCTTGAGGTTCTCTAGCTATATGCAGAGTAAGTACAGCATGAGCACCTTGCAGTCCCCTGTGCTGTTCCAGTGTGCCTCAGTTATGTCCTCATGGTATAAAAACTAGGGCTGAGAGGTTAGTTAAATTTCTGTTTCCATTCAATCCTGGGCCTTTTGGAGACTGCTATTCAGGATGCTAGATGTGACAGTGATTGTGTTATGAACACATCATTGATTGAATTGAGGCCGTCAATCCACGTGAAGCTATCTAGAATAGCAATAATGTTCAAAACTTTCCTCAGTGTTTGAGATGTATTCTGAGGAAAATGCTTTGCACTTTTTGGCTAGTTACGCTGTGTATTCAGCTCAAGATTGTGACTAATTATCTCTTTACTGGCTAAAAGTTTGTGAGTTCTCACAATCTTTGTTCCTTTCTCACATAAAATTAGACAGCCTGTTGGGTATTAGAGAGCCAGAATATAGCCCATTCCAACCTCACAAATTAGTAAATGGATCTGTATTTACATATGTAGTTTGAGGGGGCAGGAGCTGACTCATATATATTTATTTGTTCACAACCACTTTCATGTGCTGACTTCCAAAAATCTATCTGTAGTCAGATCCAAGTAGGGAAAGATCACATAGTAGAATCTGCAACTTGCACTGTCATCTCTGCACACAAAAGACTTCTGAAATATGCAAGTTGTGTCTGTGGATCTTGGAGGGTAAAAGCTGGCCCTTTACTATTTTGTTATTAAACAGTAAAGTTACCTTTCTGACAAATTAAATGCTACTAAATTAGGACACTAACTTTACAGAAAATGTTCAACTATACCAGCTTGACATACTTTAAAAGATTAACTATACCAAATTGACCTTATAGATCTTTGAAGGTGATTTTTTTCATAGTTTTCCTGGCCAGCTATGCTGATTGTAAAATGTTAATATTAAAACAATAGCTCCCCTTATGGACAGATGCAGCCTGTTAAAACAAATGGAAAATCTTGACTTCGGCAGGCTTTAGAACAGGCCTTCTCAGCAAGTCTGCCTTTTACTTGAGTTTGTGAGGAAGTCCAAATCCTGTGTCTGCATTTCCTTTGCTCCACATAGCGTAGGATTCTGATTTCACTGTGTAAGGGTAGGAAAGGGCAGACGGAAGGTGAATTAGGGAGCACTCTATTGAAATCAATGGGACAGATCACCCATGCCTATGGTCAAACAAACAACAAAATCACTGTAGGTGGCTTGGAAATCTCTGCAGATATCTCCTTGCAGAGGTTCCCCTCACGTTCTGCTGGGAGGGGATATAAATGGATATGAATCAACAGTGTGCCCTTATTGCCAAGAAGGTTAATGGCATATTGGGCTGTATTAGTAGGAGTATTGCCAGCAGATAAAGGGAAGTGATTATTCCCCTCTATTTGGCACTGGTGAGACCTCATTTGGAGTACTGTATCTAGTTTTGGGCCCCCCGCTACAGAAAGGATATGGGCAAACTGAAGAGTCCAGCAGAGAGCAACAAAAAAGATTAGGGGGGTACAGCATAATTTAGGAGGAGAAGCTGAGGAACTAGGCTTTTCAGCCTGCAGAAGAGAAGAATGAGGGGGTTTGAGAGCAGTCTTTAACTACCTGAAAGGGAGTTCTAGGGAAGATGGAACTAGGCTGTTTTTAGTAGTAGTAGATGGCAGAACTAGGAGCAATGGTCTCAAGTTGCAGTGGGGGAGGTCTAGGTTGGATATTAGGAAAAACGTTTTCCTTAAGAGGGTGGTGAAGCACTGGAGTGGGTTACCTAGGGAGGTGGTGGAATCTCCATCCTCAGAGTTTTTTAAGGTGCGGCTTACCAAAGTCCTGGCTAGGATGATTTGGTTGGGGTAGGTGGTTCTTTGAGCAGAGGGTTGGACTAGATGACTTCCTTAGGTCCCTTCCAACCCTACTCTTCTATGATTCTAAGAGGGGTGCCAAGTTATTCTTCCCTGCCCCATCTCTACTGACTAGACCATGGGATCTACCTAGAAACTCTGCAGACCAAAGGGCCATTCACACAGAGGCCCCATAACTCCTTGGACCTCTTGAGTACTCGTTTGCAGGGTCTGATGGAAATGGACCTGGTACCAGTAAAACAGTTGAACCTCTCTTCTAGGTGTGCAAATACTTAATCTTTTCCTCCACCTTCTTCTGGGGTTACTCACATAAGTAAAGATTTGAAGTATTAAGGACCAAGATGACTAAACACATCTTTTACAAGGAAAGCTTTTATGTTTAATAATATCAGAACTCTGAGTGAGAATTCTGCTTATTGCAGAGAAGGTTCTATGGTGGGGTACAACATTATAATCTCTTTGTTTTGGAGTTACTTCATACTTCTAAACTAGAATCTCTGGTAAAACCAACCTTTTCGCAAATGGAATATTCTTTCATTTCACTGCTGGGTGGACCCATGCACTGGAAAAATAGGTCAAGAACAGTAATCTAATTCTTCTGCTAATAAATAATTAAAGTTAATGGAATTTTCACAAGATATGTGAACTGAAGTCTTTCTGAGTGTAGTGTGGTATACACTCTGCTACTGTAAAACTAGATTTTTTATTTATCAGTGTGATAGAAACTTACCGATAAATGTAATTTAAAATGATATTTTGGACAGAGACATTGGAGCGTTAATGTGTTCTCATCTGTTAAAATGATCAAAAGTATCAGCAAATTGGTAGCAACATGAATCATTCTCTAATGATTAGATACCAAGTAAAGGTGCCGTAAGCAACAAAAAGCTGTACATCTCATTAAATCATACTGTAAATTGAGCAACAGAATTGTTTGATCATATGATTTTAACTTGCCTTTTTTTAGGAAATAAATATTTTGTCTCAGCTCCTCTGCAATATCTGCTTGTATATGCAGCTACGGTTTCAATTTGGAGGGCTAAAGGGTTCCCTGTGAAATTTATTAAACATAAAAACCAGATTTATCCATGTTTCCATTAATATTTTTTCAAAATAGTTTACCTGAGATTTGTGAGGGGGAAGGTATATTGGCTCTGTATTCCTTCACAGAAGAATGTTATCTGTAGGCACAACTAGAACAAATAATAAAAATAATATATAGGCAGAGATTAAAGTGTTTGTGGTTATGAATCAAATTTCAGATGACCACAATTTACTAGTTAGCTTTGCCTCTAACTGGGTGAAGCATGTACACATGCCAGCTCTTTGTAAAGTGGCCAGTGGAAGTCTAACTAGGAGTGACAGCAATCAGTTTTAACTTGTCAATTTCCATGTTGCCGGGAAACATAAGATACAGTTTGGGGCCTCAATGCATGTAAGTAAAACACCTCAAAAGTTGAGCATGACTTTCCTCATCAAATCTTTGTGCTTGGTTGCTGGGTTTTTTCTTTAGCTATATGTGAATTTGAAAGAGCGTTTCAATCATATATTGAGAAAACAGATGCGAGGACCAAGTGTATGCAGTTCTTTCTTGGAGGTTACACAGAAGAAGTATTTTCTGATTCTAAAGAAATAAACAGTATGCTGTATACAAATAATTTTTGGCTAGAAGAGAGGTTTGCTGTTCCCCTTCTTAAATGGGAATGTGGATTGAGCTAACAAATATCTTCCCCCTCAATAACTATTCTACTTTTGTTTTTAAGTCTCACCAGAAAGCGTTTGGAGTCATAATTTTCAGCCTTACCAATTTTCAGAGTAGGGCCAGTTGTTAGTTCCTTATTACATATAGCCTAACAAGGAAGGAAATGCAAAAGGGTAAGATGGCAGAAAAGCCGTAGCATCTTCTTGTGATAAGCCAGCTTCGAAATAGAATGTGACAGCTGAACTAATGATGTCACTGATGCTGATACAACTGTGCTGCTTCTCATTATGATTTCTCTGCCAGACACTCTGACATTCACCAGCCAATGTTCATCTAGAATAGACAATCTACAGAACAGAACAGAGAAAATGTGGCACCGTAGGTAACTAGAGGAACACTTGCCCCAAAGGTTGTCTTCCCCCTCCACCCCTTATGGGTACAATACTTTTGTGGATGATAAAGCTGTACAGGTCAAAACAATGTTGTAGGACCACTTTATCAAACCAGGATCACAGGGCTTTTCTTTTGTGGCATTTTAGAAATGAGCATTTTGGAGGTAAAGGAGATCAAGTAGTCAGAGAGAGCAAAGGTGCTGTTGTAGCTTCAGAGGTAAAGTAAATTAAAAGTGTTGTGTTGCTAGCCTAACCCTGAGTTGATTTATCTGTATATACCAATGCAGTATATGAAGATGATGATAGATAAATAATACAATCTGGATGTCAGAAAGATATATTTGGTGTCCATTTTATATCATAAATTTACTGTTGGTTCATTGTCTGATGGGTTTTTTTAAAGCCAATGGAAAAGGAGTTAGTTATTGGGATTCAGATTTCATTGTCTAACTCTTTTATCAAAATGGTTGTTTATTACTTAAAGAGAAGAGATACCATATTGGCCTTCAGTACTGTACAGATTTGATTCTGATAGAGCTAGAACATACTAATTCATACTCTTTTTAGGTGCTGAATTTGACTCTGATAGAGTAGCTTTCTGGAAAAGGCAGTGTCCTGATAAATCACCCACAAAGCGAGCACATTTAGATGACAAGGAAAAATATGCTTCTAATTTAATCGTATAGGAGCACTTGAGTACTTTGATGCATTTGTGTTGGCAAATTATCATTTGTTGTAATGTTCAGTTGAAGCTACCCTTTCAAGCTGTAGTGTTGGATCACAGTGATTTGCTAGAGAGCTATGTGTAGGGGCTGGATTTGGTTGCATCTCCTATTTTGATCAGAGCCCAGACAATAAAGGCCGCTACATTTTAAAAGGATAATAAATCATATGGTGTCCTTGCTAACCAACATTACAGATTCGCATGTGTCAGAATAGAAAGTTGTTATTTTTGTCTGCCCAATTTAGGGCAAAGAAGGTAGAATAATATCTGACATTAGTATAATATTTGGAGGACTAGTCTGGTAAGTAATTTCTCAAACTGCCAAAAATAAATCTAGCAGGAGTGATTTAGCTCATGACTTGGGCATATGTAGTTCTGACTACTTTTGTGGTTTTATTTTTACTTCCTCTTTTTTGTGAGATGTCTGAAGTTTTAATGCCAGTTAGCCTAGTAAATGCTTGTAAAACTACTAGATTAAACTAAAACAATTTGCAAAAACAACTAGCAGGTGAAGCTGTATAGTCATTTCTTCTGGTGTATAACAACTCTCTGTTGTTCAGTTTACTTACCATTCTTCTCAAAGGTGCCTTCATTTTGTGCGTTTTTAAAATATTGGAGCAGAATATAAGATTTTTTTTTTGTCATTCATCTTAAAACTTATTTTTATATGAAAGGACATAAGATGAAGGGTGTGAAGTGCCACACCTTTATCGTTCCTAGCTATCATTCCAAGAGTATCAGAGCTTCTTACGTGTTTGTTTACCTGTAGTAAATGACCACCGCTGCAGCGAGTCCAGAGACTGCCAAAACTGGTCCCCAATTCAATAGCACCCTCTCATAAAGGATTTGCTGGATCACTTTGATTTTAGAGCCTATAAAGGCATGTTGTATGCACTCATAGGGTGCATCCACACCAGGAAATTTTGTAAACATAGTTTTACAGATGATGGAAGCTGTAGAATAAATATGGCACAGGTATTTTGCCACTATGTCATGTAATCCTGCTTGTTAGTATTTTTGATTACCTGGGGGATGCATTTAGAAGCCTTAAGTTAGGAGTTGGGAGGTAGGTGAATGGGGAGCCGACATGTTTCAAATTGTAAATTTGCAATTTCTAATCCTACAGTCATACTGTTGTTTAACTGCAATCTTAAACAACTGCTCAAAAAAATTACAGTTCATTTTTGAAAAGACTCAAGGGCCAAATTCAGAACTGGTGTAATAAGCACAATTTTACTGATGCTCTTAGTTACACCAGGGTTTCATTTGGACCTTATGCTGTACTTGGAAATGGGACTTTTTTCTTAAAATACAAGCTGTTAGACTGAAGTATTTCACTGTTTTGATACTTTAAATTTTAACCTATTTTAAATGTCTTCTGCTTTTGTTTTGTGATGTAATAAATCATTCAGACATTTATTATTGCCTTCAAAGGGTTTTAACTAGTAAGAACCACACAGCATATTGCAAACAGTAGGACCTGATTTTTGAAATACAAACCCAAGTCATCTTATATTGTCAATATTGTGTCCAGGAATGGGGTAGGCCAGGGATCAAATTGGTACTGATCTCTTGTTTCCCTAATAAACTGACCACTGGCCTTTCTTTTCCTCTGGATACCTGCCTCCTCCTCCTCCTCCTCCAGTTCTCCCTCCCTGCCAAGCAAAAAGAATCTCTTCCTTCCTATTATATGAAGCCAGCAGTGTGTCTGTAGGGTCCTGACATAGCGTACACAGTCAATTTGGAGGCAATCCAAATACCATCTTCGTGCAGTCTGGAATATGGCATAGTATACAATTCAGTAGAAGGCTCTCTTCTGAGGCCTACCAGGTGAGTGGTCCTAAACTCATGTATGCAATGTTGCAAAACAGGTTAAGGTGGTGGTTTTAGAAGGACTTGCTTAGTAGCAGACTGGCTAAGACACTGCTGGCTAACAGCAACTTTTGGTTTCCCTGTCTATGGACCTGGTTATGGTTTATCTCACTGAACATCATGATACTCCATTATTTTGAGATCTACCTTTTTATGCAGAGTGACTTCAACCCTTTATACCTGAAGCTTTAAGCAAAAAAACTTAGCACTGCACTAGATCTTCAGCATTTTGCAAATAAGAGACTTGAGGTTGGTGCTGATCCCAGATCTCCTATCCTTCTGTATGAGCGCTCTCACCAGTTTGGCTGTACAGTGACATCACAAATGAATCTTTAAATTCAGAGGAATTGCTTGGGACAAAGAATAAAAAAAACCCTCTCTTTTGGATTGAGATATTTGTCTTTTTTTATAAAATGCTACCTCTTTGCTTGGTATACCAGTCAATAAAGGAAAAAGGCTGCCAGTGTTTCCATTATAAATCTTGTTTCTCAAAAGTTTAGAATTTCAGTGTAGACTAAAACGTGGCATGCAAGATCTTGGTCCTGAACCAAAGCTTTATTTTTATTTTTTCATTAACTTTTTATTATCAACTGGATATAAAGAAAACCTATTATAAAAGTTACATAGCAGAGTACTGCATTCTGGTCTCACATGGCAGCTAAATATTGGAAAATGCAACATAGGGTACGTCTATGCTGATAGCAGCAAAGTCGCAGAAAGTTCAGTCTTTTCGGCTCGATTGAGCAGTCAGCGTAGACCCTTTCAATCAATCAGGAAGTCAATGCAGTAAATCCACCCACCTCGAGAGGTGTAGTGCTACGTCGACCTCCCGTCAGTGCAGTGCAGTGGAGACAGCGCGCAGAAGGGAAGCACAGCAGTCGACGGGAGTTACACAAGCTACTCTATGTAGCTTGCGTAACTTCTGTCGACTGCTGCCAAATTTCCAGGTAAGTGTAGACCAGGGCCAAGCTAAAATCCCAGTATTGACTAGGTCAAGGTCATGATTTTATATAGCTACCACAGTATTTGTATCATGATGTGGATGTGTACTGTACCAGGGGTAGCCATGATACAATGCAAAGCCATATAATAAAATTGAAAGACTGTGATAAATTATACTTATAACATAGTTCTTCAACTAATCATATATCTTTGACATCTTCTTCACCTACATTCTGGGCACTAATCCATCACTCCTCAAACAGCTTCTGAGGATTGGAATATTAAATGGCTTCAAACAGTTGCTATATTAAAAAAAAAAAAAAAATCAATCTGCCAGAGAACTGTTTCCATTTCCTCAAGAAAATACACTGATGTAAGGCCCAGGAGTGGCAAGGTTCAGTTCTGGGCCGGAGACAGATTTCAGGTTTGATATCTTATAGATCAGGAGTTTTAAAAAAAAAAGGGCTTTTTGCCACTGGAAAGAGGGCCCAGCTTTCTAGAAGTCTCTAAGATATTGGACCTTGAAATTGTGACGTTTAAATTTTTTTAAAAGGTATTTTTTTTCTGACTTCTATATTCATTGTTGTTGTTGTTGTGTGTTGTCTCCATATTATAGATAGATTTATAACTATATAAATTGAAGAAGTGCCATATATGGTTCCATAATTAAGTTTTGCACTTCAAAAAAGGATTCAGCTGTTTCATTATGCATGAAGAGTTTACAGAATGTCCTCCCCATAGTTACAACACTTACATTTTGGGCATAGAATGAATGTTCAGGAAATTTATAATTACAGCTGTTAATTAGTTAGAGTTTAAACGAAGGTCCTTTAAGAAATTTAGTATTATCAGACCACTGTACTGTGTTTTTGTCCGAAATGATATTTACAGTGAAATAATGGACTCTTCAGGCTTCCCTTGTAGTATGTGTAGGACACATCTCAAGCATTTAACATTTTTTCTAAGGACCAATGGTCAATTTTGGTCATCATACTTCATAACTGAAAGACTCTTCTTTAGCAGGGGCTATCGAATAACACATTCTCTGTAGAAGAACCGCAAAGAACTCTCACTTTCAAAATGACTACTATATCCCATTGTTCTCAAAGGCACTGGAACCATAGCAGCCCTCACCTCAGCAAAGGTGCTGTCTATCAAAACGGCTACCACCTCCCATTCTCAATGGAGCCAAACTGCCCTTAATTAAGGTGGTAGCCTCAATAGTCTTTCCTCCCTTTGAGTGTAACTCCATTAATGCAAATTTGCACATGTCAAAAGGACACTTTGACTTAAATTTAGGGAGGTAGTTGGAATGCTTTTCAGTGGACACAGAAATTTACTTCAGATCACGTTAATCATTTCACTGTTTCAATAGATTTACCAGATTGAAAGAGTTCGCTGCTTGCCCGACATTACCACAGCCTTTTAAACAATCATCACTTGCAACAATCACAAAATGTGTACCAAACTGGAAACTCTCAAATTGGAAACGTGGTCCTGTTTAGAATGATCCTAGTTATACCTCTTATTAAACAAAAGGTGCCACAAAATGCAATCAAGCTTTAATTAATAGTCAAAAAATTGGGGCAGGAGGGTTGTCAGGTTTCTCTGGTAGGGTAAATGTGCTGCTCCATTCAAAATATTTAATAATGATCTTTTATTCTGATCAAACTTATTCTTTATATATTTTCCCTTTTAAAATGGTTGTTTCCTGATGGAATCGCTTTGCTTTTGTCTTGCAGGACCTGCGCAAACAGGTAGCTCCGTTACTGAAGAGTTTCCAGGGGGAGGTAAGAGTCTGTGCTTTTGTTAAGCTTGTCACTTCTGATCATCTGCATTTACTTCAGTCTAGTGTGCTGTAGCCCTTCAGTGAAACTGGATGGACAAAGGGCTCTGCCAGCAGCATGAAGCAGTTTGCAGGATGAGGGCACATGTGTGTTATGTATATGAAAAAGGAATATATTTTGGTTTATACAAATGCTTAAAAAGATACTTGTTTATACGTTTTAGGAGTCTTTGACATAACCTAAACACATTGCAAATTGTACCCGAAATGTTGCAGTACAATGGAAGATAACCTGCTACCCTTGAGCCAAGCAATTTAAAATCTCAAATCTTCTACCCTCTCCAACAGTGCCCGCCCTTACAGTCCTTCTATCCTGTTTCCAAATGCCTGGGAAAAAAAGATGAGCTTTACAATGTGTGCCTTGAAGTTCATCAGAGTCATGCTGTTATGAACTAAGGTCAAGAGCGAGTTCCAGAGCCTGGAAGTGGGAGTGACCCTCACAGAGAATACTGCCAGCCACTCCCCTTTCGCTTATAAGAATGGGACTACAGTTCAGGCGCTCCTGCTGATCTCACCTCTGGCACTGTAGGGAGACTGTCTCTAGGGTAGGTCCTAATAGGGTTACCAAGATAGCAAGTGAGAAAAATCTGGACAGGATGAGGGATAATGGGCACCTATATAAGAAAAAGTCCCAAATATCAGGACTGACCCTATAAAACTGGGATATCTGGCCACCCTAAATCCTAAGCCATTTAGATCCTAAACATAGTGTAGATGTAAATGTATATTATGTAATGTGCATGTATAAACTATATACAAGCTTACATCAGAGGGAAAACTATATATAAATTATGTAATGTAAATTTTCCTGAAAGTTGAAATATTAGTCTCTAAACAGTTTCCTGAATGTTTACAGGTGGTGGTTGGGTTGTTCACAGGTGTTTACAGGTGGTGGTTAGGGGAAAAAAAAATCTACAGCATGTTAACAATGTTGTTGCTATTTCTGTTCCCATAGACTTTTTTTCTCTTTAGAATTGTCACAATTTCAAAAGTCAACCAGCAATTATTTCGGAGCATTATGTCCTTTCCTATGGGAAAGGAGGTTGCAACCTGCTGCAGAGTTGACCTTTTGACTGTGGTTGTCAATGAAGCACTCATTGGTGTCGTTTTCCCTAACAATACTTACATCTGAGAATGGTTTTTTAGTTGATTTTAATGACCTTTAGATAAGGCTGTAACACTTTAAAATGTAAGATGCTCTAAGGCTATGTCTGCACAGTCCTGCAGTTTGGATTGTGTGAATGGGGTGTCAATTGCAGCGCTCATTGGTGTGCTGTGCTGTAAACTCCCATGCTATGTGTATTCTGTAGGCATGAATTAAAAGGTGCCGATTTCACCTGAAGTTAGGGCAGGTCTATGCTTAAAATGCTGCAGTGGCTCAGCTGTACCAGTGCTGCTGTAGTGCTTCAGTGAAGACATTACTATACCTACTAGAGAGCTTCTCCCATCAGCATATTAAATGCACCTTGGTGAAAGGCAGTAGCTATGTCAATGGGAGAATCCCTCCTGTCAACATAGTGCTATCTACCCTGGATGTTAGGTTCGTGTAACTGGATTTTTCACACCCCTGAGCAACTGTTTTACTGACTTAAGTTTATAGTGTAGATCTGACCATAGTCGTTTTTAAACAGAACTAAAAAGCTAATGTGAACTAGATAGGTTTTAGTTTGTGACCGCAGGGTCCACACGGGGGAGTTACAGCACAGCACGCTAGTGTGTGCTGAAATTCATACCCCCATAGTCTGAACTGCAGAGCCATGTTTCCAAACTCTGTTTCTTCACTAATATTTTTCTTCCAATTTCCCTTTGTTGCATTGCCTCTAATGTGACAGCAATGCCAAGAATTGCGTAGAGCAGCTCCCCAGTATTTTAACCCCTATGTCAGCTAGACCTGCTCTGGACAGAGCTCTGAAATACATTGAAATGTCAGTGGCCAGTGTGAGCTAGTGCATCTGCTAATGCAACACAAGTGGAAGCCATGCTGATAAATATGAAGAAAAATGTTAGTGCGGAAGATGTGTGGGTCTGTCTGTTGTGAAAAATCTTGGAAATAAAACAAAATAATAAATCACTTAATTCTGTTAAAAAGAAAAACAAACTATTCATATGTGACCTTACACCATGAGAGAGATTAGATTATTACTGAGAATTTTCTGTTTTTAAATTTAAATTCATAATTCTTCCAAAAAAATAAAAGTAGTACATCAGAAGGGTCTGGGTAGTGGATATAACCTCATACCTTATTACATGTTGTAGATCCGTTAGCTCAACGAATGGATTAAAGCTGCAAAATTTTGCACTTGCTAAATGTATAATAAACTGTAAGCTGATAGTTATACTGTTGCAGTTCCCATCAGAACACCAAGAAATTTAGGAGTATATTTTCAGCAGTCTGCATAGGGAATTAAGTGCACACTCATATTTTGAATGAGGGTTACAATTCTGATTCCTTGCGCATCCTGCTGAATATGTACCTCAAATAATCAATAATTTCTTTGCTTGGAAGCAGTATGCTTTTTTAAGACTACTTAATTTCCCAAGCATGATTATAAACATTTATCAAATTAAGTTCCTTATGTATGTAATAGCATCATGTGAGAAAAAGAATGACCTATGTAAGTCAGTTTGACAATGAGAACTCGCACATTAAAATTACTCTATATGAACTGAAACACTGACTTTCACTTTAGTTTCTAGTTTGTAATGTATTGACTGAAGTCTACATATATGTACCACGTTTCTCTAATGAATGGAATGCTGCATGCTCAAATATGTGTCAAACCCTGATCTTGCTACATTTAAAGAAGATTCTCCCATTACATCCTATTTATTTTAGAGAAATGTGCCCTGATATAAATGTATCAATGTTGCAGCAAAGCAAACCCCAGGTGTAGACTTGGCCCACTGATGTAAATCACAGCTTGTACTGGTGTAACTTAATCTGGTAAATTACCAGTGTAAAATATACTGGTATAAACCTCATTTTATTTCAGTGCAGCATGTCTACGTTAGGGCTGTTGCTGTTGTAATTGCATCTGTGTAGTTAAACTGGTGTCACTCTCTCTAAGACAGGGCCTTGGACACGCCTATTACCTCCGGCATAACTACCCTCATCATGTCAACTATATATAAACACAGAGTGGATGACTCTCAACCATGATACATCTTAGAAAACAGTGTATCAGCCTTAATTTGAAATGATTTCAATAAATAAAAAAACATTAGCCCTGGTGTCTTGTCAAGCCATAGTTTGCTATTTACAGTTGGTCTGCAAGTGTTAGTCTTATTTAATAACTTATTACAAGTTTATGTGCTGAATGCTCCACAGAGCATAAGTAGAGGGCATTCAGGACATAAGCTTTCCTCTGTTTCAAATCTTCTGAAGTTGCCCACTCCCAGAGATACCACAACCAGGACCTCCGCATGGGGGAAAGGATACTCTTTACTAGGGCCCAGAGGCCCCATGGCCCAGCCTGCATCCCCCATTATCATGAGAAAAGAAAAAATTTCATGGCTCATGAGATTGTATGTATGGGATGAAGGATTATGCTGTGTGTGTGGGAGCGGGCCCGTGTTACCAGTTTGTACTGGGCCCGAAAAAAATTATGCTTGCACCCTGATCGCAACATGTATCGTACTAGTAATTTTACAATTACTGTGCGGTCCTTCTGGAACTATCTTCCAGGGGTCATAAAAGTGTAGTTTTTCTCTTTAGATATGGATCTGTTTTTGCAGAGTTTTAAAATATTCTTATGCTGTTACAAGTACCCATTGACTGTCTTTTGGCATGTAAAAGAGTTAAGCAAAATGTGAAAGTTAAGCAAAATCTTGTCATATAAGGGGAAACAAGCATTTACAGGTCTGCTGTAGGATGGCTTTCTGCTCCAGTTGGGCTCCATGGTGGCTGTGATATTATGAGCATAGTTCATGCTGGGAGGTATCCTGGAGTGGAAGCATGTGAAATCAGTGGGCCAGACATGGCTTAGAGGAGATGGTATCACTTATCTTCTCGGTGTCCTTTCTGTGCCTGACATGTGTAGCATTCAGCACATACACCTGCCATTACCTAATTTCTTTAAATATATTCTTTGGTGTCCTTCAGTAATAGATTTTTTTAGTTTGATCTCTCAAATAGTTTTCTTTGTATTTCACTGCATAAGATGGACAGAAATTTATAAATAAAAAAAAAATACAACCAGAATGTTTTGTATTCTATGGATGTTTATCTCAATCAGGAAATCGCAGATGGAAACTGTTTCAATTACTAAAATACGTAGTTTCCATTTGTTGCTGGAAAGAGCTGTTTTGATGAACAGATCTTGGAATTTAAGTAGGAGTGCAGATTTTTCATGGTAATATTTAATGTAAAAACATTCTGAAATAGAATTGAGCATACTTCACATTTTAAAATGCATTTAAACCAAATACAGTAAGAAAATCTACTGAAGCAACGTACACATGGGGTATCTCTATCTAAAAAAATAAAATTCTTAAAGTTCTGAAATGCATAATATAGGGGTGATTGTATTATAGCCTAGCATAGAACACATTGAGTCCTAATGTTGCATATACAGTAACAGATGAAAAAGCAGTATATCAAACTAAAATGCAAAAATGTTACAAAAGTTTTATACTTCCTGAGTTCTTTGGAAATGGATAGTCTACTTGAAGTATATTATTGTTTTTATTCTGTTAGTCATTCCATAATTAAGATTGCATTTGGATTACTCTCATAAACCATTCTTTTAAAATCCACAAAAAGCTTTGTGCCTCAAAACTTGTTGGTTAGATATTTGACTTTTGTATATGTTTCTGCAAATTTTAAGGGGGAAACTTAAGCTTGTGAGATGAGTTAAATTGGGTAGTGTGAGAGGGAGGGATGAAGGATTATGGGACGATTGGGCCCATTGGAGTTTTTAGAAAATATAGAATTTTTGTGAAGAACGTCATTTTGTTTGTGTTAGCTGTACTCAACTGAACTCAACTTTCAACCTTAACTCTTTTAATCAGTTTTTGTTTGTTTACAATCAATAAATTGAGGTTGCTTCCTGTTAACTCTTCAGTCACTATATCCTGGATTACATAAAAGGCTGGAATGAATAAACTGGCCAGAGTGTTTTATTATCCGATTATACATGTTTTCCAAGTTAGACAGGAAACACCCTTTAGTTTTCCGAATAAATGTTGTCCGAACACAATACATAGTAAGTTGCAATGGGTTATCACGTTTATATAAGCAGATGAGCACTTGCACATGAAATCCTAAATATAAAGCATTATGTTCTTAGGTTGTGCTTTCTGTTATAGAAATAAATTTGCTTTGTGGAAAATTAATGTCTGAATCCATATTTGTGATGTCATCAAGTAGATATTAAGTCTGGGAAGGGATTTCCTGGGGTTATTAGCATTGTTTTCATGTGGCATAGCAGTACTGTCCAACAGTAACACAGTAATCCCTAATTTGGAGCATCCTTTAAGGCAAATACTCTGAAAGAGTAGACTGTGATCCTCTGACTGCCAATTCTAATTTTCTTCTTTCAAGGCAAGTAGTTTTAGGTGCATTACCATTCTGATGAGAGCATTCTGGCTCAGAACTTTAGCTGAACTGCTCTTTAAGCTATTTATTTGGTCAGTAGAGTAATTTAGTAATTGTCTATATGCAGAAACAGGAGTTGACAGTATGATCAGACTGGTGTACAGGAATTACTCATCATACCAGTGCTTTAATGAGTTTGTAAACAGAATGGCCTGAAAGCTTCAGTCATCTGTTTTTGTCTCCTGCATTTTGTAGGAATATTCCTTGGCTGATATCAATCTTTTCTTTTCTTTTTTTTTATATTTTCCTTGTGTTAAATTTACAAACCTGATTAATACAATTTCTTTCCTGTAAGTTCTCTCCAAGATGGCTTAATTAGAATAGCAGTAGAACTATGGTTCAAAATTCAGGCCAGTTTTATAATTGAAAACACATTTTCTTCTCAAAAGCTGCAGCTGGTTTGGTTCTGCTCATGCAGAAAAGGATATAACCTTGCATAACATAGGAAATGAACGGTTGAGAGAGAAGCCAAATTCAATTTGTCAGATATTTTGAGGATAAGTCCATGATCTATGGAAGCAGGGGAATGAAAAGTGTGTGTATGTGGAAAGCAGCGTATTCAGCAGTCTATTAATCATGGCTAGCCTGGGTGCTGTTATGTGCTGTTGCATTAGCACTGATTCTAGTACAGAGGCTGGAGAGCAGCCAAGCACTCCAGAAGTTAACCTCTTAAAGACCCTGAGCTGCTTTCTGCTGAATAAATGTAATTTTGTGGTCAGAAATAAATGCTTGTAATGTAGCAGGAGCTTTGAAAACAACAGCGAGGCAAAGCTATTACAAATTGCTCTGTGTTGTGGAAGTCAACAGCATACATCAAAATTCAGAGCTTTCATCTCATTGATTTAGGCCTAAAGCTTTGCAGTTTTTCAATAAAAGTCCTATTAAACAATTGTATGTAACAGACTGTGTAGCAAATCTAATATTTCCACTAGATAATTGTTATCTTTAATGTTCTTTCAGCAGCTGTCAGTGGAGTTTTTCTTTCTTTAACCTGAACACAGAAAAGGTTTCACATACTTAATTTTAATCTCCAGTTATGATCCTAAACTGCAAAAGAAAACACACACTGAGCAGGTTGGAACAACAGCGGTGCTGTTATGTTTTATTTCCTTGGTTTACACAAATTCATAAATGATCAATTTTGGCTAGGTTGGTTGCAATTTAAGCAATGCCTTTCCCTCAGGAAACTTAAATATATTTAGACATCTGGAAAGCGGTATGTTCTCTTCTTGATGAGAATGCAGGACACCCATTAACATCATTAAGAGTTATGCACATGGAGTGGGTGGAGAATATGCCTTTGAGAGAAAAGAAATATTCAAAACTATTAATTTTACAAACTATAGACTCTATTATAAACCGGATTATGTTCAACCCCAGCATACAAGGTATGGGTGCAACTAGCTTCCTCACATCTGTTATACCCCCTGCGCATGCCACTGACCACCTTTCCCCTCTCAAATTACAGCGGGCCTTATTCTTTTTCAAGTAGTGTCTCTATGGGTACTCCACTGTAGGTATGTCTGTCCCTGCACTGATAATAAGAGAACTTTGGTAGCAATGACCCTTGGGCCTGCACATTCACTGTCTCTCCTCATGCTGTGCCATAAGGCTAACTGTCCTCAGTTCCTTCTCAACCGCCCTGCCTGGAGAAGGAGCCTTTAGCTGTCCGTTAGGGCATCATTAACTCTCCTTTCCATTTGTTAATCTTTAGCTTTAGAAACATTTTAGCTTTTGTCTGACTCTCTATTTGGCCATGCCTTTAAAAAGAAAAAAAAAAAGAAAGCGGGGGGGGGGGGGAGAGAAAGAAAAGACTTTATTCTTGTCGACCCCCAGTGGTGGTGGGGGAGGGACTCGCCCCCGAACAAGAGCATTCTTCGAGCTTCAAGAAATTTTGCACTTGCAGTGAGGCAAAAATCATCTTTATGGAGGTGGTCTCTGACCCCAATCCTACGGCGGGGGTGAGTCGTCGTCTCAGCCTTTGACTTTGAAGGACAGTGGGTCAAAGAAACAGTCCTCTCATAAGTTGAAAAAGAGAGTGGAAAGTCCCCATAGCGAGTCAAGGGATAACCAAAAGCGATCACCGTCTTGCTCAGTATCCTCGACACTGCTGGACTGATATCATCCAGCACCTGTGCCTCATGTGCCCCTCTGTTGTCAAGTGAGCGATTGGAGAGTGAGCGAGAAGGAGTTTCTCAATGCTCTTCCCAAGCACCATATGAGACCCAATATCAACAGGATCTGGGAATGTACCATCAGATAACACTGCCATCATCGTGGTACAGCCACTCGTGGACACCTCCATCAGCCCCTATGCCACTGCAGTGGCCATACTGGCACCCCTGGGCGGCACACCGACAGCCTGCCTCAAGGGCACCAAACATTGCTCAGGAACCTTCCAGGCATGCTCTCTCAGCCACAGCATCGCGGGCCTCAGAACCTCAAGAAGTGGAGAAACAGGAGGTAGACACAGAAGAGGAAGTAACAAGTAAGGCCATATCCTCCTGTTTGCCGAACAGAGCAGTCATGCTGTCAATTTCTTCCATGGTGGACGACTTCTTGTTCTAGTTGCTGGCAAAAAGAGTGGCTGACACCCTCCGCATACCATCAGAGGAAGTTAAAGATTCTACCATGTCATCAATATTCTCCATGCTTCATCTGCTTCCAAAATCACCCTCCCAATTAACTTGGCCATCCTACCCAGCTAAGACAGTGTGGCTTTGGTGGTCTCGACATGGAAGCAGGCGGACAAAAAATGTGTCACTAAGGAGTCAGAGTTCCTGTTCACCCACCTGCCACCCAATTCCATCATGGTGGACACTATGAGCTTTCGTGGCTGACAGCACCAGTCTAGGACAACACCCCATGACGAGACTGCAGGTGCCTTGATCTCTTTGGTAGGAAGGTGTACTCCTTAGCCACCTTACAGTTTTTTGAATTGCCAACTACCAGGGGCTCAGAGCAAAGTGCCACTACATGAATTACAATGAAATAAATGACTTTATTGATTAACTGCTGGATAACTCCCAAAACTCCTTCAAGGCCATCATTTAGGAAGGGCAGCTGGTTGTAAAAACATATTTGCAGTCAGCCCTTAACACCACTGACATGGCTGCTAGGACCATCTCCATGGCTCTTGGGATTCTCAGAGGAGGTACAGACCTCAGTGGAGGACATCCCCTTGGAGGGTGTCAAGCTCTTTGCTGAGAAGATCAATGGGATGGGTGCACATTTAAATGTTCTCACAATGTATGGCAAATGGTCAATTGTGAAGATATCCCTCCACATCCATCTCTTCAAAATGAGAGTGTTCAGGTGCATCTGCCCCCGTTTCCTGTTGCTGATAACAGGATCACACATGAAGATGGTAATGAGCAAGCTAGCCTGCGTGTATTTTATCAACTGCCAGGAAGAAGCCAGACTGCCCATCTTGTGCTCGGTTGAGATGAAACTATGGAAACCACTTTGTCCATGGCTTACCACCTGGGCGCACACAGCTTGATAGCAGACAAGCTCAGTCACACATTTCCACACAAGTACAAGTACTTTACAACTTGTTCACATGACGGGGATCACCGTCCACAGATCTGTTTGCCACTTACCAGAACAAGAAGTGGCTGCAATATTATTCCAGGTTGGGGATCGGTCAGCACCCTCTGGGTGATGCCCTCTTCCTCCTGTGGGACAAGGACCTTCTTTACTTTTCCCCTCCATTTTCTCTTCTTCAGAACGTCCTACTAAAGATTAAGAGGGACAGAGTTTATGTAATTTTGATTACTCCCACATGGCCAAGACAGATCTGGTACCCTTACCTGATGCAACTCACAATGTGCCTGATTTCCATTCTGGCCACTCTGCATCTTCTGTCTCTGGACAAAGGGTGTACCATACATCCCAGCCGGGGGTAATGCAGCTCAAAGCATGGCTCCCACGTGGTTCCAGCACCTAGAGAGCTCATGCTTAAAGGAAGTGCAAGAGGTTCTACTGCACAACAGAAAATCCTCCACATGATGCATTTATCTGCAGAAATGGTCAAGGTTCCAGAATTGGTGCATGTCACAACAGTCTCTCCAGTGTCAGCAACTCTTCTACATATTCTGGTGCATTGCCCTGCCCCTTTAAAAAAAAAAAAATCAGGATTTTTCCTGAGCTCTCTCAGGATCCACCTAACAGCTGTTACAGCATTTCACCAATCCATAGAAGGCTACTCTGTACTATCACCTCTGACCATTAAAAGGCTCCTTAAGGAAATAACAAACCTCTTCTCTCACCCTCAACTTCTTACCCCCTCATGGGACCTAAACCTACTGTTGAAAGGACTGACTTGCCCCTACTTCAAACCTGTGGCCACCTGTTGGCTAGCATACCCATCAATGAAAACAGTATTTCTGATTGCAATTAGTTCAGCTAGAAGAATAGGGGAAGTAGCAGCTCTGATGGTGCATCCCCAAATACAGTGTTCTTCCCAGATAAGGTTACATTCAGGGCATATCCAAGGTATATCTTTAAATAGACCTCCTTGTTTCACATGAATCAGTGTATTCACTTTGCCGCCTTCTGCCCTAAGCCTCACCGAGAAACTATGGAGGCCACAGTACATAGCTTAGATATCAGGAGAACCCTAGCATTCTACCTCGATAGGACAAAAGCCTTCAGAAAGTTCCCTAGGCTATTCCTCTCTATGGTGGAAAGATCTAAGGGCTCACCGATATCAGCCCAAAGACTCTCCAAATGGGTGTCAAACTGCATTGCAGTGTTACCAAATTTGTAACATGACCCCTTCAGACTTGATCCATACACATTCCACAAGATCAACCTCCTCATTTGTCCCCTTCTTTAAGGATGGGATTAATAATAAGAATTTTACATATACGTTGGGGATGCATCAG